>NDGM011092361.1:0-11165 GCA_002564305.1 Octomys mimax
AGATTTGGCATTTTTAATTACTATCTTTTGAACCATCTTTATATTATATAGCTTTAAGAATGTGACTAGAGTGCCAGGTGTGGTGGCACGCACCTGTAATCCCAGCCCTTGGGAGGCAGATTCTAACCACATTGGGAATTATAGGCCACGAGATGAAGACCAAATATGTGTATTTTACAACACCACTAGAAGGAAAAAATGAAGTATTTTAGGATGTAAAGATGACATAATTAAGGTTATTAGCTTAAATATTTTACTAATATTTCAAGAAGTCATTTTTTCCTTTTTGCTAAGTAGATGAGCGTACGGAAGAATAATGGAAGCAAGCCCTCAGGAGAAGACGACCCAGTCATCAGCTTTTCCTTCCCCTGGATCTCCAATTTTGATTCCAGCCTTATTTCAAAACTTGGAGTTACAGCTACGTTTGGAGCTTGGATCCCCTTTGCTGCTCCTTCCTATGTTGGAGGCAGTGGGGAGGCTGCGTGGTGCGCCTGGACAGGCAGGACGATGACCAGGCCAGTAATTCAGCCCAGCAGTTACTGCGACATTGCACTTCTCAAAGTACAAAACTGCAATGATTTAAAGATCTTTATTTTCTGTTCTAGAGTCTGGCAACACTTCATTCCATAAAATAAAATGAGTTCTGATGAGCCCAAGCAGAAGTTAGTTTTAGAAACAAAAACCTTGGAGAAACAAGAACCGGAAGCAAGCTGGTTGCTTCAAAGTTACTTGCCTTGCAAGACGGGGATAGCAGGATGAAACAATAGAAAAATAACTAATTGGCTAACATGAGCTTTCTGCAGGTTATATTTTGGGAGGTTGGGGTTGAATAACAGAGGGACTGCCTTACTCTAATAATGGAAACTGATGTTTGGAAGATTTGGCCTTCTTCTAACCCTGAATACTCAGGTCAGAAAAAGTTTAGTTTTTACTTGGTGAAGTGGGATTTAGGCATGGGTAACTTCATTTTTATTTTTTGTTGGGGCAGGAGTTTAGCCCAAAATAATGACTTCTGTAATTTTTATTTAACACTGCTGATTTGAAATTTTTCCTTCAAAAAACCTGCAATATTAAGATTCCAGTCAGTATTATAAAGTGCATTGAGGTAGTCTAGGAAAAAGCATTCTGAAATGCAACGCACCTACTGCTAAATTTTCCCTTGTACTCTATTTTCTCTATTTTTGTTGTTTGTTTTTGCAGTGCTGGGTGTTGAAACCAGAGCCTCATGTGTGCTAGGCAGGCATCTACCCCGAAGCCACACCACCAGCTAGTGTGGATTATTGCCTCGTCTAAGATGGAAATCCTACATTAGCAAGTCTAACTGGAAAATAAAGAGAAAATTTATTATAGGAAGGAAGCACAGCCGGCTGCTGTGGACAGAGAAGCTTAGCTAAGAGGCAAAGCCAGCTGTTCCGTCGGCTTTCAACAGACCGAGCCGCCCGCAGCAGAACCGGTTCACCTTTGTGGGGCAGCAAAGGAATAGCAATCATTGGTGGGCTTTAAAGAAAGCCCCCAAAGGTGTGAAGATTAGTCTCATTTCTTCCCGAATCGCATCGTGGAAGATAGTGGTTTATCCTTCCCATTAACCGCGTGCTTTCTTTTCCCCACCTATGCCAAAGTGCAGCTGCCACCTCTTTCCTGTGGAGCCGGCACTTGGAAGTGCTCTGCCTCCTGCCTCAGTGACACACGTGGATGCAGAGCCCGATGGCCTGCTCGCATTGGGCCTTGGGCAAGAGACTTGGCCTGCTTCACGATCCTGGGAGCCCGTGTCTCCGTCCCGCTCTCAGAGTCTGGGACACGGATCTATTGTGCAGCAGCTCAGATTGCAAAATGTGACATGTTTTTTTCTGCACTATAACAGTTTTTGAAAGTAAGTAAATTAATGCGCAACAGTTACTGTACTTTAACCTTCTGACAGTGAGGGAGTGAAAGCCAAGGGTGAAACTAGAGGTGGGGCTGGTTTTGTTTTGTTTCTGCTCTAAACAGTTCTCATTATTCCCGATAGCCTATGGATTTTCAGTGGTGCACGGCTAGTTTCATAACTAGATCACGTGGGAAAAGGACAGGTTTCTCACAAGTCTTTTCACAAAATACCTTAATAATTTCTCTAGTGAAAATAGATGTTTTGGGCTGGGGAGATAGCTCAGTAAAATAAGTGCCTGCCTGGAAAGTGCAGGGTCCTGAGTTCAATCCCTGGTTCCCCCCCAACAAAATGGATGTTTTATAAATTCTGAATTAAGCGAATGCAATAAAGGATTTATATTATTTAGATTTCTGAGGCAGTTAAGGTAACAGGAATCAAATATGGACTCAGATTCTTGCTCTAGCATGATACCATCCATTGTTGGAAAGACTTGAAAACAAGATTATTTTTGATAGCTTCAAGTTATATCAAAGATAATTTCTTGAACTGGGTAAATATGTACCGTTTTTCTATGTATAACTGACCCTGTGAATATAAAATGTCAGGTACACTTAAATTTGATCTTCTCTTAAATAGCTTTAGAGGGAAAAACAAAGCTTTCATTTTGTGTAAAGTTTATTGATTCACCTGTGAATCGACATTGCCAGTCCAAGGTACAGAGACAGATACCGCTTGGCCTACCGTTCTAATGTGTCATGTGAGTGGAGTTTCTATTTGAAAGTTCCAAATAGATACTCCGGAGCTGACAGGGGAATTCCAGCAAGGTCAGTCAACCATTACAACTTTAAAGGGAGGGAAGAAAAGACAAGGAAAAATACTGCCTCTGTGCAAACATTAACACGTCTGCTTTTAAAGTGGCTCTTTTTATTTGGCTGTTAAAGAGAGAGCTCAAACTGGATTTCTTTTACATTTCAAATCAAAAATATTAAATTTAATTAACTTAGAAATTTATAACTTCGTGGTTTATTATATTTCCTTTGGGTTGGCAAAATATCTAGTGCTAGAAAAACTGGCTTCCTAGTGGCCCATAAAATACAGGAGACAGAACAGGCAGGAATTCTTAAAATGTCTTTGGTGTGTTTTCCTTGGCAGTAATATTGGTTAAAATATACCCAGTTTTTGTTCTTGAAGCATGATAAACCTGCCCTTAAGTGACTTTAACAGATACGCAGGCATCTGACTATGCAAACATTGCTAGACATACACAATGAATTAAAGTATTGTCACTCTGTCAGTGTCTTTTGTGTAGTCTAAATACACAGTGAAATGGGAACTGTCAGGAACAGTTATTCATATCCTAGATTGCCAGTTTATTCAGCCCCAAATCTTTAAATCCATATTTAATATTAAAACTTACATACACTGCATCATAAAATGATAGCATACTGAATTAAATGAGTGTTAAATTTAATTATTTGGGGAGCTTTTTGCCCCTTATATTCCACAGACCTCACTCTGCTAGAGAGATGCATTCACTTGCCATCAACCTTTGGACAAAATAGAGCTTTTGAAAAAGGAGATGGGTGTGTAGCTCAGTGGTGGGGCACCTGCCTGGAGCATGGGAGGCTGGGTGGGCCCCAGCACCACCACAGAAAGCCTACAGAAAGATATCCTGTGTTGTTATTAATCATGAAAGCCACAACATAGGCTGAGTGAGGTACTCGTAACAGCTGTAATCATGCCGTCCAGGTTTGGTATTACATTATTGTTACTATCCTTTTTGCCTCAAGAGGTAATTTCAGATGACATAATGTGGAGTACTGAAAGCTGTTTACTATATAAGCAAACATTTTAGTTTAGAAAGCCAAACATTTAAGAAAAAAACTGGTTTATTTTAACTACTCTTAAAATTGTTTTTCTCTTAAAATGTAGAAGTCGATAATTATCAGGCTTCTATTAAGATAATAAATAATGATTTGTCTTAAGCAGGTGTGAAAATATTACATTTTATTTTTCAATTTATTTTCTGCCAAATAAAGCTGATACAACATAAAAGATCTAGCCTGTGGCTTCAGATAGCGCACTATAAGAAGCATGGTGGTAAATGAATCCTTTTCCCGAAGGCCTTTAAGTCCGATGTGCTTTCTGTAAGGACATTGTGACTTCTGTAATCTGGGTTCCACTTAGGCTCCCCTGGAGGTGAAAGAGGTTTCTGAGTGACCCTTTTCCACCAGTTATCTTTCTCCTTTCCATAAACCGTCCCGTGGCTTTCCGCACACCCTCATCTCCTGGGCAGTGCGTGTAGGGCTCTCCTCGTGCCTTGGTTGCAGACAGCTCCACTGTGTGCTGCCCCCAGCCTGTCGCTGTGTCTCCCACCCTCCTCACCCTCCTCCCTTCCCCACGTGTGTCCCCAGCTCTGCATTGGCCTCCCCTCACCTGCTCAGTCTTTCCCAGCTGTCCTGACCTGACCTCTTGCCACACCCTCATGCCATGTCCAGATGCCCCTGGGCTTGCCGAGGCCACAGTCTACTTGGCGGTGCTCGCTGTCCCCTCAGCACGCTGGGCCTGGGACAGGAGGTGCCGGTACAGATTTGCTGGATGAATTAAATTCACTTCTTTCTCCTTCCTAGCTTCTGTCATTAATCTCATTATTCTCATTTTTCAGTGGCATTGCAAATAATTTCCTGTGTTTTTCTTTTTTGACACACGTCTTCTATGTCATTAGTTATTTTCGTGCCCTGTACCTAAGGCCCTGCGCACCTCAGGCCATGAGTCTTCCACAGCTTCCCAGATGGTGTCCACGGTCCTCATCTCTGCTTTCCTGAGCCATTTTACTCAAAGCTACCTGATAAGTTTTTAAGGTCAGTTTGTTGTTTTAATAACATTTTATTTTCATAATAACTTTAGATTTACCAAAAATCTCCAGACAGTCTGGGAAGTGCCTATAACTTTCAGCTTTTCCTCGTGAAAACATCTTCTATAGCCACTGACTCATTTGTCAAAACTAACAAATTAACATCGTTATATAACCATCGGCAAATTAACATTGTTACATACCATTAAGGAAAATCTGGCTTTTCTGAAATGTTCATAATTTTTTCATTTCTATAGTTTTTGAATTGTAGGATATAAGCCAGGGAACCATATTGCAGTTAGCTTTTTTATTATCATTATCATTGTTATTATTATTGTTGTTATTCTTTGCACTGCTGAGAATTGAAACCAGGCAAGGTCTTTACCCTGAGCTTTATCCCCCAGCCCACCTTTTTTATTTTTATTTTATTTTGAGATAGGGTCTTGTTAAGTCACTTTATTTCCCAGGTGAGGCTCAAACTTGCTACCAGTCCTCCTGCTTCCCTTCTCTCTCCTGTACTGGGGTCAGCCACCCAGAATGCTAGGATTATAAGATACGCCACTATACCCACTAGCATATCTATTTTTAAATAGGTAATAACAGTTTTGTTACAAATTCAAAACAGCAAAAAAGATAATTGCTTGCCACTTCTAAACCTCAGAGACCCTCTGAATTATCTTTCCTACAGACTACTAGTGTTTCCGATTTCTTAGATATCTCTCCTGAAAGGTACCTTCTCTCTCTCTCTCTCTCTCTCTCTCTCTCTCTCTCTCTCTCTCTCTGACACACAAATAATTGCTTTCTAAATATATTACTCTGTACCCTTTTTCAATTTAATATAATTTGATCATCCCTGATCAGCAATACAGTTGCTTTTCCCCATCCCATTTAGATATCTGTACTATAATTTATCAGATCCCTCCTGATTGACATCTTTTAATTTTATAAACCATGCTGCCGTGAGTATCCATATACAGATGTATACGTTTTATACACATAAGTTTGCTTTTGTTAGTGTTGAGTGAAAGGGTAAGTGTATTCATAATTTCCCAATTACGTGTATTTTTCCATTACATTTATCTTTCCCATAAAGTCAGCAACATTGTGTTTAATGAACTTTTTGAAATTTGCTAATTTAACAGTTAAAATAATGTCAGTCTGACTGGGTGTAGTGTCACATGCCCTTAATCCTAGAACTCGGGAGGCTGAGGCAGGAGGATTGCTGCAAATTCAAGGTCAGAGTAGTGAGTTCAAGCTCAGCCCAAATAACATAGCAAGACCCTGTCTCAAAAAACCTTTGTGTCTCTCTGTCTTTCTGTTTCTGTCTCCCTGTCCCTCTCCTTCCAGTGCTGGGGATTGAATCCAGGGGCTTCACACTGAACTACATTCTCGCCTCCTTTTTGAATTTGTAGCAACACACAGTTTTGCTAAATTCCCTCAGCTGGGCAACAACTTCTGATCCTTCTGCCTCAGCCTTGCAGAGTGCCTGGATTGCAATTACGCGTCACCGTGCCTGGCTTCTGTTTATCTTCTACTGAGTGAGGTCAAGTGTCTTCATATATTTAAGAGCTGTTCATATTTATTCTATCAGCTTTAAATAGAACCAGCATCCACACTCCCGAAATGTGTGTGTGGCCCCAACAAAAGAGAGAGAGAGAAAGAAAGCCAGGCATCTGATGTTGGATACAGCTCTCGTGAGAAAGCCTTAGGTGTCTATTTTAAGAATATAATGCATTAAAAATATAAAATAATAAATTTATAGCAGCCAGATTCTACAGGTATTTTTCTCTTAATCATACGTCATTTCACAACTATCTTGAGTACTGTATTTTGAAAGGGGCATGGTGAAATTAAAGTACCATATTGTTTTGCTGTTCCCACTACAAACAAATTGTGATCAACTTTGTGACTCAAAAACAACACAAATGTAAGCTAGTTGTCATGTGCCTGCCCTTCACCCAGCACTCAGGTTAATCCCAATACTAAGGGACAGGAAGATGTGGAGTTTGAACCTACCTGGACAACTTGGCCTTGTTTTTGTTGTTGTTTGGGGTTTGTTTGTTTTGAGATAGGGTCTTAGAGCCAGCCGTATAGCTCAGCGGATTAAAGCGCCTGCAAGCAGGTGCAGGGGTTGGGGGTTCGATCCGGGCCTGCCATGAGGGCCCTGCCCCCGGGGCGCACTGCAATGGTAATTGAGACTGGACGTGGTGGTATGCCTGTAATCCCAGCTCTTGGGAGACTGTAAACAGGCAGATCACTACAAGTCTGATCTAGTAGTGAGACCTTGAACACCCTGTAGACCCTTACTTAAAATTAAAAAAAAAAAAAGCATAGGGTCTTGCTGTGTAGTCCAGGCTGGCTTTGAGCTCACTGTGTAGCCCGCACTGGCCTCAAACTTCTGGCAATCCTCTTGCCTCAGCTTCCAAAGTTGCTGGGATTACAGATATGTGCCACAATGCCCAGCTTTCCTTGGGCAATTTAGTAAGACTCTGTCTCAGAATTAATAAAAAAAGGGCTGAGAATATAACTCAATACAAAGTCTCTGGATTTAATGCTCAGTACTGAAAAAACAGAACAGAGAACTCTACAAATGTATTATCTTATAGTCTTTAGGCTGAAAGTCCAGCACGGGTCTTACTGGCCTAACGCCTAGGTGACATCAAGGCTTTGCTCCAAAATCCATCTCTTGCCTTTCCTAGGTTCTGCAGGACACTTTGATCCTCAAGGCCGGTGAAAGGAGGTTGAGTCCTCTTCTCACAGGTTGCTGACCACAGCTGGGGAAAGTTCACAACCTTTAGAGGACCCATCAGGATAAGTCCCCTCATCTCACGGCTCTTAGCCTTGATCAAATGCGCGAGATCCCTTTGGCCATGTACGGTTACATATCAGCAAGTTGTGTTGGTTAGGATGCGCACATCTTTATGGGGAGGGCATTAGCCTGCCTATCACAGTGCTCGCTGCAGGGCACGAGAGGATGGTGAAGGAGTCAGCCTGCATGCATGGAACTGGGATAAGAAGATTTGAAGATGACTCCAGTGTGTATTGCCTAGTGAGCAGAAGATGTCTGTAAACTGATTAGACCAATAAGTACATCATAAATGGTGACTGCTTTGAAGGCCAGAGGTACAAGTTGCAGGCATATAGTAACTTAGAAAGGAAGCTCAGTGACATGAAAGAGGGTATGACAGTATAACATTTCATCTGGAAAAAAACTGAATTTGGGATCTAAGTTCTCATGTGTACATTAAGGTGATTTGAAAGAAAGTCTCCCAAGAAGCCTGCCTTGTTTCCTCACTGGTAACACGGGAGAATGGAGGTGAAGGAGATAAAGAATACCAGAGAGACAACTTTCTGGCCCGTTTCTTCAATTATTGCACAATAGATAGATCTAGAGAGGAAGGGAAACATAAAGGAAGAAAGTAAAATATTTGAACTTCAAAGGATTTTTTTTTTTAACTCTAGGAACATACTGGAGTAGGAAATCCCCTCTGAGACCAAAACCAGCCAGTATGTTCCATCATAGATTAGGAGATTTTTTTTCAGGCTTTTGCTGTAATCATCCTTACATTTGTCTCTTCTAATACCCGTAACTCAGCCTGGGAGAAGTTGCTGATAAGCAACCGTGGCCCAGGAGTTCAGGGAGCAAACCCTCCCACCTTGCTGCTGGGTGGTGGCTTCCAGGCCAGTAAATGTGTATCGGGTGAACCTGATCCAGAAAGGGCCAGGAAGGGGACAAAGTTTAGTCTGTGAGGGAATCAGTGGCTGCTGCTAGCTTCGTGCTGTTTGTCCAGGCTTCGGCTCGGTGTAAGTAGTTTTGTTGTTTTTTTTAAAATCTATTGTGACTTTTTAATATAAAAAGGAGTGTACGAGTAACTCCCATAAGATTAAATCAAGCTCTGACTTGGCCTTCAATGCTGTGTACTAGATGTGCTTAAAGGAAGGCTTCAGCAGTTCACAAATTGTTGTATTTTTTAAAATGAAAAGGAAAGCTGGGAAGCTTCTCAGCTCTTCAACAGGTCCTGCTTGGTGTTTGTTTGGTTTTTGGTTTTTTCCCCCGATACCAGGGATTGAACTCGGGACCCTGCTCTTGCCAGGCAGGCACTTACTCTACCGAGCTATCTCCCCGGGTTCCTGCTTGTATAAAACTATTTTTAATGTTTCCTGGGGGTGTTTACAGTCAAAAAGTAAACATGAGTGAATGTGTATCTGCTGCCCTGGGACCTCTTACTTCTAATACTGCTTGGATCCCTTGCACGCTCCTTCCAGTTGCTTTTCCTTTAGGCTAGGTTCGCGTCACAAATTTGTGTTAGCGAATATTACTGTGATATAATTAAATTGGCGATTTTTGTGTTTAAAGAAATTAAATGAATGAGAATAAAGTTAAAAATGTAGCAGAGCATTGGGATCCTCGATGTTAGGGCTGCAGAATGTATTTCCAGAGAGGAAGAACTTGGTGAATATGGGTGAAGTGCCGAGCAGCCTCAGAATGTGGCTACTTGGGAGAAATCATTACTTTTTTTTTTTTTTAAGAGTGTAACATCTGTGCTGATTTACTAAACGAAATTTCTAGCACTATAGTGTCTAAAATAACTTGTGTATATGAAAATAGAGTTGCCATGTTTTAGCTATTCTTGTTCTAATTTGAATTTAAGGTTCCAGGAACTATTCATTGTTACATAATCATATTGACTTTGTTAAGTGCAGCTATGAGAATGTTAAGGTTGCATTTGATGTTTTGCCAAAATCAATAGTTTGTTTCCCTTTTAACAATGTACTGGGGGGAAAGAAGACTCTTGGTACCTGATAATTTTACAGCTTTGAATCTACAAATAAAGTTTGATGCAGTTAATATACTGTTAAAAAGTGCTAAAGGTTGGCTTTGGCCGGCAGCTGTTCAGATCACTTGGGAAGAGAGCTAAGCTAGGGGGGAGGTCACCGGGTTCCCCCTCGCTCTGTCTTCACCTCGCCCTGAGCTCAGGGACATTCAGTCCACTTCTCCTGCCTGCTCCTTATCCCTGCTCTCAGGAGTGAGAAAGCAGGCAGCAGCGTGGGCCCCAGCTGCCTCTTGGGATGGGAGCCCAGGACACACTGTTCCCAGCAGCCTCTAGGACTGTTGTGAAAGGCCGGTCTTCACTCACCCTGCCTGCTCGCTCCTGAACCTTGGTGATTCTAGGCCCCTGGGCTGCTGAACTTCCCCACGCCTCTTCTGGGCCAAGTGACTTTCAGTACTAGTGGTGGATTCATGAGGCAGGCGGAGGGAGGGCGTGGGGAGCTGTGGGGAAGAAGCCAGGGTGGCAGGCGACTCTGTTCCAAGGAAGCAGCTGTGTCCCAACTAGATCTGAAATGTCTCAGTCTTCCAACCACACAGGTGTGGCCTGGTCAATCTCAGCCAGGCCCCTTTGGGGTCTCTAAGCCCCTGCAGCATCCAGGCTGATACCCAAGCCCACAGAGCCCTCCATCTGGTCTGCACCCATCTGGCAGAGCGGCTTCTGGGCTTTCCTGCCTCTGCTTGCTCCCATTATAGGGGTAGTGTTGCTGTTGCTTGAACACATCACTGTCCTTCCTGCCTTAGGCCACTATTGCCTAGAAAGCTCTTGCCCCTGTTGTTTCTCCCCTGCAGCCATTCAGTTATCTTGAACTCAAAATGATCCTCCTGCCTCCCGAGTGCTGGGATTATAGGCACGTGCCACTACACCCAGCTTCCTTCTTCCTTTAGCCTGATTTAATTTTTTTAAAAAATAGCATTCTGGCATTAACTTATGCATTTTTAAAATGTATTTAGAGTGCATACACACACACACACAATTGTTTTTGTTTCTTAGATTATAAGTTCTAAGAGTACCACTGCTATTGACACTGACGCAGATACTTGGTAATTAGTTATATGAATAGATTATCCTCACTGGTATCATTAAAATTTATTTGTAAGTGTAGGAATTTTCTTCTCACCCTGGCTGGTTCCCGACTTGTCCATTTCCCACTTGGGGTCCCCAAATCACTGCTATTATTTTCTCATGTATCCCTGTAGATCTTCTTAATGGAAATGCAAGGATATATGAAAGTGTAGACTATCTTTCTCCTTTTTAGACAAAATTTACACAGTTCTGAATGACGTTTGTAATATATGCTGTGTATCTTTCCCTTTTAGTACTCACAGAGCTTCCTCATTTTAAAATAGGTGCATATTATTCCATCGTATGGCCGTACTATCATTCATTTAACCAGTCACCTAGCAGTAGTCATTGGTGTTTCCAGTTGCTTCCTGTCGTAAACAATGTTGAAGTCTATACCTTGCCAAGGCACCATTTCACACGTGCATAGTCCCTGCTGTAGAATGACTAGACCAAAGGCATCGCAGATACTGCCTTCCACAGGGACGCTATCAATGTGTGTTGCCTTGGAAACGTGTATGCTTACTCTTCCCATAGCCCTGCCAACTGCGAGTGT
>NDGM011092369.1:0-10469 GCA_002564305.1 Octomys mimax
AACTCAGGCCCTTGTGCTTGCCAGGCAAGTGCTTATTCTACTGAGCTATCTCCCCAGCCCCTGTACTCAAGTATCTGAAAAGATAATTTTTTTTAGTACTAGTAGGATTCAGGACCTTGCACTTGCCAAGCAGGCGCTTGTGCCCTGAGCTGTATGTCCCCCCAGTTCCTGAAGAGATAAATTTGCAGTAATACATTTTGTAGGTCTGAAAACTTGACTGTCCTCCTGCTGACCACTGAGTCAGCTAGGTCAGCAATGTAGGAGAGTAAGGCGTTCTCAGTGTGGACAGTGTTGCTGGACTCACTTCCCGCTTCCATACTGCTCTTGGGAAGTCTAATGCCACTTGCATTCTCAGTCTTTCTTCTTTCCTGTTCAGAAGCACTTGGAATCTTCTCTTTTCCCTGAGGTTGTGAGTTCTTAATGATGTAATACCTTGTGGGATACTTTCTGTGTATTGTTCTGGGCCTGTGTTTGCCAGTGAAGTGCTGTAGGCGCAGCATGTTGGGAATAAGGCTGCCTGTTGTGAAATGGAGTATTCGTTCATGAATGGTGCAGAGCCATTGAAGGCTTACAAATGGGTAGACCTCTTTTCTGTTTTCTAAGTGGAAAGATGGGGCTGGGGAGATAGCTCAGTGGAATAAGTGCTTGCCTGACAAACACAAGGTCCTGAGTTCGATCCCTGGTACCACCAATAAAAAAAAAAAGGTAGTGGAGAGATGGTGCCTGGCACCTGCAGGCTGTGCAGCGTCCACGTCATATCCCTGTAACCTTGAGGTGCTGATGGTTCTTCCTATCTCTGACTGAGATGACCCCTCTCAGCAAGGGCTTAGGGTTATGTCTTGTGCTATGTCCTGGGTGGGGGCCAGCTTCTCACCTTTGTTTCTGCCAGATAAGAAAGCAGAGATTGACATGCTGGCGGCAGAGTACATTTCCACTGTGAAGACTCTGTCCCCCGACCAGCGTGTGGAGCACCTGCAGAAGATCCAGAGTGCCTACAGCAAGTGCAAGGAGTACAGTGACGACAAGGTTCAGCTGGCCATGCAGACCTACGAGATGGTGAGGTGGTGGCTGGGGCTGGGGTGCAGGGGTAGTGTCAGTGTGGGAGTGGCTCCTGGTGATGCTTCCCGCAGAGTCCATGGCAGGGACCCTTCACAGGGCCAGGTCTGTGGTTTGGCATTCTGGCTCGCTTTTGTTTGTTTGGTTGGATAGTACTGTGTTTTGGTTTGTGTTTCTGCTTTCTGTTCTGTGCTGGGAGCCTGTGATAGGCTAGTGCCCTGACCCTGAGCTGTATACCCCACCCTTACCCTCTTGGCTTTTTGTGTTATGCTGCATTTTGTTTTTTTAGCTGTAGATAAAAGTCCTAGAATCGATTGTTTGGACTCATCTAGTGGCATCAAGCTGTTGCTTTATGGTACCCCTGAGATCCTGTGGCACCTGAGAAGGAGAAGCCATTGTCCCTGTGCTTTTGATGCCCTGTGTGCCCTACACTGGTAGCTTTTCCGATGGAGCAGACTGCTGTGTTTGTGGGCTGATCTCTCCTGACCCTATGAGGTCTGGGTTTAGAGATTACTTCCAGACCCAGAGGGGCTTTCCTTCTGCAGACTGGTTTTGTAGTCTGGTTAGTAGACTACAGGAGGACCCTGATGATAGCCAGGACTGTGTGCTCTGAGGTCTGTGTTGCTGCTTGGTGGAGCTCTTGTCTTGTTTCTTGACCATGTTGTCTTCTGTTTCTTTTTCCTTCTAGAGGCCCAAGGGGGGATTTCTTGTGGGTTTTTTTTTTTTTTTTTTCTTTCTTTCTCTTTTAGTCTTTTATTTAGGAGGATACATGTTCTTCAGATTTTAGATTAGAACCTACATCAAATGTCTCTGCTCCTTGTTTGGATATATTTCACAGCTCTTCACAACTCTTGTTTCTCACCATGTCCTGCTTTCATGCTTTTCCTAAGTAGCACTCACCGTGGTATGCCCAGGGTAGCCTGGGGAGGGTGCAGTAAGGGCAGCAGGTACCTCTTGGGGGCTCCTCAGTGTGTGTGGCTTCCCAAGTGGCTTTGTGCTTTCTCTGAAGTCACCTTCAAGTGTCCCTCTGCAGGTGGATAAGCATATCCGGAGGCTGGATGCAGACTTGGCTCGTTTTGAGGCAGACCTAAAGGACAAGATGGACGGCAGTGACTTTGAAAGCTCTGGAGGCCGGGGGCTGAAAAGCAAGTCTGCCGATGTTTCCTTTGTTTTCCTGCCATTAACTATGGGGTTTTGAGGGACTTTGTCTAACAAATGTGTCAGGGACTTGGAGGTACATACCATGTTGGAGTGATCTGTCCTGCTTCAGTGGATTCTGTGGAGATAATGTGGATTGTTACTGTTTCTTAGAAGGTCGGGGTCAGAAAGAGAAAAGAGGCTCCCGTGGCCGAGGCCGGAGGACATCAGAAGACGACACCCCGAAGAAGAAGAAGCATAAAGGAGGGTAAGGCACTCACTGGCTGCAAGCTGTGAGGCTGTGGGGGCAGGGAACACTCACTGGCTGCTGCAGCTCTGCCTGGGGCTTCGTGTATGCAGCCATCTGCCTCTAGGGTGGCTGGTGTGTGTCAGTGTTCCCAAGAGTGGTCTGATTCTGGAAGGCTGCACGGCACACCAGTGCTGCTCGCCAGGCCTAAGTGCTGAGTGTGTGTTTATATATTAGGTTCATTTTTGTTTGTTGGTTTTGGTTTTTTGAGGCAGGGTTCAGTGTATAATTCACACTAGCCTTGAGCTCTCTGTGAAGCCCAGGCTTGAACTCAGAGTGGTCTTGCTGCCTCAGCCTCCTGAGTCCTGGGGTAGCGTATGTGTGCCACCATGCTTGGTTTAGTTTACCTTTAGTTATTTTATCTTTTAACTAGATGTTTTGCATCTGTTCAGTATTAGCTTATGTGATATTTGTTAAGGATTAAGGTTACCTACTCTGTGTGTGTGTGTGTGTGTGTGTGTGTGTGTTTGGCAGAACCGAGGATTGAACTCAGGTCTTTGCGCTTGCCAGACACTTATTGCCCTAAGCTATCTCCCTGGCCCTAAGGTTACCTATCTTCAATATAAAGATATTTTGCTCATTTTCCTACTGTCCTCCTCAAGGTGGTGTGGCTGTGAGTCATCAAAGTGACATTTATTTATATTTTTTTATTTTTTGAGACAGGGTCTTGCTATGTAGTGCAGACAGGCTTTGAACTTGCTTATGTAGCCCGGACTGGCCTCAAACTCATGGTGATCCTCTTGCCTCAGCCTCCTGAGTGCTGGGATTACAGGTGTGTAACACCATGCCCAGCTGAAGCCACGTTGAGACCAAAGAGAATGTAGTGCCTGTGGCTGGAGTTTCGGACAGGCTGTGGCTCAACATCCAGATGTCCACTGGGGCCAGAGGAACAGCAAGGGTGATGTGTGCTAGAAGTGGCCTCTGCCAGCAGGTGGGCAGCTGGGGGCGACAGGCTCCTAAGACTTAAGGAGCTGCTGAGATCTGTGATTCGGGGGTTTTAAGTGCCTATGAGGGCTCATGGCACCCTGGGCACAGGATACCCCAGCTGTCTCAGGAAGAGAGCTTGTGGGTCAGATTGGCAGTGGGAGCAGGCAGGCCACTTGGGGTCAGCTGGTAGTAGGAAGAGTGCTTGCCCCCGCAGGGAGGCTGAAGCAGGCTAGCCCTGAGCAGGAGCGCCCTTTGCCTAAGGTACCCTTTTGGTGGAGGGACTGGGACTGGAGGGTCCTGTGTTTGAATAGGAGAAGCTGTGCTGTGTGGTGAGTGCCGCCTGCCGACGGCCTTGGCAGACAGTGTGTGCCCCAGTGGCCACGTGGCGTCCTGGCCCTCGCTGTTGAAGGGTGTCTCTTCGGCTGATAGTCTCCCACGGCCTTGTGGCTGTCAGTGTTCGGTCACAGCTGTGGGGTTTTGGTTGGAAATGAAGCACAGTAACAGACCCTCGGAGTTCCTGAGGTGAGGAGGTTGGCGTGAGCTTAGGAGTCAGAGTCACTGCGAGCCCATGTAGGTGTCCCTAGACGCATCCTTGTCCTCACAGCCAGGGTACAGGAACCAGGCCAATGCTCCTTCCATCATGTATGACATTTTTGCTGCCTCTGCAGGTCTGAGTTCACTGATACCATTTTGTCTGTGCACCCTTCTGATGTGCTCGACATGCCTGTGGACCCCAACGAGCCCACGTACTGCCTGTGCCACCAGGTGTCCTATGGGGAGATGATTGGTTGCGACAACCCAGATGTGAGTCTGGGTCCTGTGGGCCATGGTGTGGCCAGGTGTGGGCTGGGGCAGGGGTGAGGGTGTGTGTGTCCGGCCATCTCATGCCTGATATGTGGAGTGCTCTGTGTGACTGCACTGTCCCTTGCTTTGCAGTGTCCAATCGAGTGGTTTCACTTTGCCTGTGTGGACCTCACCACGAAACCAAAAGGAAAGTGGTCAGTATGGGAGTGTTGTGGGGTACTTAGCGCCTGTTCCCAAGGAGGAGGCTCTTGATGGCTGGGTGGGAGCTGGTCATAGCCACGGATGGCTTATCGGGTGCTCTGGGTGTGGCTGGATGCACAGGGTCATTGTAGTACTACTCCTGGCTCCTGGGCAGGTTGAGCTTGCAGGATCCCTGCCTGCTTGTCCAGGATATAGTTATCTGGATTTGTGACCATCAGCTTTGAAGAGCAGCTGTCATGGTCCTGCAGTGAGGTAAAGGTCACCTTAAGTGAAGTTGAGTAACGCAGGTTCTTTACCAGTTGGCCTGTGGCTCCCTGCCAGGGGTCTACCTGATAAGTTCTGCGAGGGCTTCACACACCATCCCAGTCTGAGATTTCATGCCGAAAGCCTGGTTTGGTTGACCTAGAAGTTAGTGTATATTCTTGAAAGACAGCAGTCAGAATACTGCCCTTCTTGCATGGAGCAAACCCTCCCCTCCATGTATAGTGGCCAGAAGTTCTTGAGGACCCATTTGTGTTCAGTGCAGATGAATTATCTTCTGGCGTTTGGTGCTAGGACCATGGAGGGAAAGTAGAGGTGGATGCTGTGTTGTAGTGGGCCCCTACCCTGTGGTGGTGGTGCATGCCCCTTATGGGGGCACAGGTGACTGTGCAGTGCCTAACCCTATATATGTGGCAGTACTGGAGTCTCCTCCCAAGAGGAGAGGTGGGGCTGCCACTCTCCATGCTGGAAACTAGCAGCAGGTGGCAGGTACAGCCAGTAGGGCATGCAGAGATTTCTTTGAGGTTTTTTTCTCTCTATTTTTGTTTGTGGTGCTGATCCAGAGCCACGTGCTAGGGAGTCTGTATCCTGAGCTGCACCTTACCCTTTTGGTGGCCCATGTGAGTGGGCAGCTCTCCAGCAGTGAGACAAAAGCTCCTTGCTGATACAGCTGCCCACAGGCCTGTACCTCGTGCTTTCTGCGCTTGAAGCCTTGTCATTTAGAGATCTCCAGAGGTGATGTTAGCAAGCTGTCCCTGAGCAGGGGATGCGCTAGTTTTTGTAATGTTCTTGTGTGCTGTGAACAGCTGCAGAGCTTGCCCAACCCAGAGCACCCGGGGCCTTTATGAGTCGCGCAGGTTGCAGGGCCCCGCTCAGCCGAGCAAAGGGCCTGGGCTCGAGGCTCTCAGCATGTCCAGCTCAGCTGGGCACATCTTCACAGTGGCATAGGGACCTAGTGCCTGGCTAGCCAGGGATAACCCAATCCCCTTGATCGCAAGGATGTACTAAAGTGAGTGTTTCACCTTCAGGCCATCCCTGGGACAGCAGTTTGCAGGGCAGCTTTTCTGGTGCAATGGCCATGCCCGCTGTGTTGGTGTCTGTCCTCTGGTCCTGTCTCTCCAGAGTCTACCTGTCTTGCACCAAGTGGTGGAGTCTGATGGCCACATTGGTAGGGGGAACACAGAGGCTGATCCCTGTGTCTTTTTCCTCTAGGTTCTGCCCACGGTGTGTTCAGGAAAAGAGGAAGAAGAAGTAAGGAAGAGGCTGTGTCTGGATCAAAGAGCAAGTTAATATATTCCTTCATTCATGTTGCAATATTTTCTTTCATTTTAAAAACTACCTTGTTTGACTGATATTTAAGAACTCGGTGGCCAGTTTTAATTCTGGATATTTCCTAAAATAACCAAGAAACCACTGCCCTGTGGGCAGTTGTGAACTTGGGCTGCCAGGTACCGAGCACATTCTAACCTGGTACACTGCCACCACTCTGCCACTGGAGTGTTCCCTGCAGTTCTCTGGGACCACACACAGACCTCTGTGAGCACACTCGTCACCCCTGAGCCGACCTGATGGTTAGACTGGGCCCTCGATGAGGCTCCTGTTGCTATCCTTGCTGGGCCAGCTCTCCTAGGAGGAGGAGGCCCTGCTCCACTGTGCACTGCCTCTTTAGTGTGGACTCTGGCCCACCAGGCTTTGCCAGAGTACGTGCTCCTGTTGGCCCAGGCTGTCGTTTACTATGACCAGCACCACCACACAGTGGCCTGGCAGCCGGCTGATGTTCCTTCCGTTTCTCTGGGAATCCCTGATGCTTTTACTGTGAAGATGAAATTAGTACAATTGCATGAAGATCGTGGGTTTTTATGTCTGTGATGTGAGTCTGCCTCATGGGGGCTGATTTTGGAACTCATTCTGCTCACTGCTGGGCCTGCAGCTTGCCCCGAGAGGATGGTGGTTCTGTGGCCTGGTGTATGACTGCTATGTTTGGAAATGCTTCTGGACCAAAGCGAGGAATCCAGAGTATACTATTGGTTTAGCCACTGTTTGCCAAACCAGTGTCGACGTGTCTTTGGTGGAGTTGGGGAATGTGCACCTGTTTGGTTTGATGAGGTGCGTTCTAACAGTCCCTCCAGTGGGGCCTCTGAGACACCCACATCTTGAAATGCCCATGCACGCTCATTGTCTACGATGCCAGAGAACCCATGGAAGAGTGCTCCTGTCCCAACAAAGGCACGTACTTGTTTCCTGTGATGGCCACCTGAGTAATGTTACTTCCTCATTCTAGTGTCCCACTGAGGAGAGGAGATGGCAGGAGGTGTTCATACAGGGCCCTGTGTTCAGCCTGTGCTCACAGATGAGAGCAGGCCCTCCAGGCCTCTATGGCCAGGGAGTTCAGGCCTGTGGTTCTCAGGACAGAGGCCTTGCATGCAGCCGCCAAGGGAATCCTGGCCTGGGCTTGCTCTGCTGTGAGGCAGTGAGTTGTGGGTGGTGACTCTGGCCAGGTGTCTGTTGATGGGCAGGTGAGGGTGGGCAGTGGATGAATGGCCAGGAGAGGTCCCAGCTCATCCTGATGGGGTCCCCAGACCAGAAGGAGCTTTTTAAGTACCTCAGCTGGCCTCAGGGTAAGGGGGCTGCTTAACCTCAGCCAGAACACTGAAATGAGAGGTGCATTTTATTTTGTCATTTTTGGTATGCTTTTTTATTAGTTTGTTTGTTGCAGGACTGGGGATTGAACCCATAGAGTGCTGAGCTCCGTCCCCAGCTCTTTCAGATTTTTGATTTGGTACAAGGTTTCACTAAATTGCTCAGGCTGAGCTCTTGCCTCAGCCTCCCAGATTATAGGCATGTACCACCATACTTGGCTATAATTTAGCTTTTTTCTTTTTTAAAATGCATTTGGTTGTTACAGGGTCTTACTACGCAGCTGAGACTCATAGTGATGTTCCGTAGTTTTCAACCTCCCCAGCACTGGGATTACAGGTGTGCACCACTATTGCTGGACGCCCTGGGGGGCTGGGGATTGGGGTTCAAACCTCAGTCCCTGAGCTTGCCTAGGCTTGCCTAAGCAGGCGCTTTAGTCCGCTGAGCTATCCCAATAACCCCTTAGCTTTTTTCTTGACACAGGTGTGTGTTTAAATATTTTGGACAAACAATTTTTTTCTTCATTGTTACTTTGTGTGTGTGTGTGTGTGTGTGTGTTTGGGAGAGGTATGGGGAGTCCCCCTATGCTTTGCTATGATTCTGTTTACTCTTGTGAGGCAGCTGAGATACTGGCAATGGTAGCTCCTTCTGCAGTGCACCGTCACTGGGCGGGTGGTGCTTGTGTTGTGGTCCTGCAGGCTGGTGGAGCTCTGGCAGAGGGGCTTCTGTTACTTGCATGTGGGGCACCCTTCTTGCTTGCCACTGTGCATGCTTTGGGTTGACTTGGCCTTTCAACAGTTTCTGTGCTTGGTTTTATTGTTCATTTTTGCTAATTTGATACCATTGAAACAATATGCATCTACCTTTGGGAAAACAGAAAATGCGAACAGAACAGGAACACTCCGTGGAACGTTGTTTGGCCCCTGATCATGCCTGTCCTGGCTGTTGCTACTCTCAGTGTGGGATGGACTCTAGGATGGGCCTGGCTCAGCGAGGACTGGTGCCGTGTGAGTGCTGCTCCACAGGACTGGTGGCCTTGCCTTTGGGTCACAGCCTTCCACTCCACACCTGCCAGGCTGGCCCTGCCCTGGGTGCCACCAATTCTGGTTCTTAGACTGAGGGACCCTGTGTGTCATTCTAGTGGCTTTTTCCTCCTTGGTGTGGGGTTCCCCTGCAAGTGAGGAATGTTTTGCTCCAAGGAAGACAGATCACTTTCCTAGTGCTCTGTAGTTTAGGAATTCATTTTCTTGGAAGAAGGATGCTGCATTGAAGAAAATGCTGTTCAACTGAGTCCTGCCCCAGGTCTGTAAATGTGCGATCAGTATCAGCTGGGCCAGTGGGTGGCAGGGACGTGCCGTCCACTCCTCACCGTTCCTGGGAGCCCTTGCAGGGTCCATCTTGGCCTCGAGTATTGGCTCTGTCCAGAGAGCCGCTTCCCCTGTGACCTTGGGGCCAGTCGTTTACCTTGTCCTGGGTATGACGTGACATAGGGAGGAAGTGACAAAATAAGACTTTCCTGGATGTTTAGTGACAAGATTACCTGCACTGAGAAGAAGTTTAAGCAGATACTCCCCAGCAGCCTGTGAAGTTCTCCTCTTGGCGTGTACTTGTGGTGTCCTCTACCTTATTTCATCCAAAAAGATGACGCAGCTTTAACATGAATGTCGTGTTTTATTTTCAAGGAATTATTGTCTATGATCCCTTTGTAAAGGAAAGATACTATTGTAAATCTTTTTATTAAATAATGTAAAGATGTATATCTGTATTTTTGGATCATGTTATAGATTATGATATATTGTTTAATAAAATATTTTTTGGAAGAAACATTTGAAGAGTATCATTGTGGGCAACAGGTGTGGCCTGCCTGTATTGTGCTGAAGTGACATGTCAGCTTTGGAGGCTCAGGTGCTGACCAAAGTACAGTTGTTTGGGGACTTCATGGGCACTAGGGCTGGTGGGCCCTGGGCCTTGCCTCAGGAATGTCAATGGGTGGCACTAGGCTGCACTGTGGGCTGTGTTGGAAGTGGCTACCAGGTTCGCAGTGAAGGTCTGTGTACAGGGAATGCTGGAAATGCATGTTTGTGCCGAAGGAGTACTGGGTCTTCTGAACAGGGTATAACAGCTTGTTTTTCACAGTTCTGTAGCTTGGAAGCCCCATTTTGGTGCCTGCTAGGCTTTCTGTTGGCTTGTGTTTGGCTGCCTTCTCATGGTGTCCCTGCATGGCAAATGGATTGCCATGCCCCAGTTGTAGGGCCATAATTAATTTCCTCCATGTAGACTCTGTCCCCAGTCACATTGAAGTTCAGACTTCTGTGAAAGAACCTGGAGGGAGAGAATAGGGCTGTAGCTCAGTGGCACTTGTCTAATATGCAGGCTACTCGGTTCAAGCCCCAGTACCACAAAAAATAAAAACAGGGGGCCAGGAAGATGGCTCAGTAGAATAAGCGCTAGCCTGGCAAGCACAAGGGCCTGAGTTTAATCCCCGGTTCTGCAAAAAAACAAAACAAAAACCTAGCAAGTTGAGTGGGGTTTGGGACATCTCCCTTTGAGCAGCGTTGATCCCGCAAACAGCTTGGTTGTAATGAGTTGCATTGCATCCTCTCATCTACCAGCCAGGGTAGATCCAGAGTCCTCCCTGGAAGAGGAGGCAGTGTTGTGGGGAAGGGCCTGTTGTACTCCAGTATGTCCATATTTTGCATGCATGCCCGGGACACCTGCAGGTACTTTCCAAGTCCTGGGAAGGAACAGCAGGCTCTTTTCCAGGCATGGGGTCGGGGGGTAGGTGGTAGTCAATACTGGCTCTCAAGTGGCCTAGTCAGATGTCAGAGCTGGGGCTGTAGCAATGAGGTGGTGAAGAGCCTTTGAGATGCACACCTTTGTTGCCTCTTGCCTCTTGCCTGAGAAGTCTCACACAGAGATTTCTCTGTCACTCTTACTGTCATTGATTTATGTATTAGGACAGGGTTTATTGTGTATTCTAGGCTAGCCTCAAACTTGAAATTCTCCTGGTCCAGGTCCCAAGTGCTGAGATGATAGGCCTGTGCCACCACACCAGCTAGATGGTATCCTTAGGGGCCAGAGAGATGGCTCAGTAGAATAAGCACAAGGGTCTGAGTTCAACCCCCGATTCTACAAAAAA
>NDGM011092382.1:0-17031 GCA_002564305.1 Octomys mimax
AAAAAAAAAAAAAAAAAAAAAATCCTTATTCCTCTGAATGAATATACAGACACGTGGCCCATCTTCCCAATCTGTATTGTTTTGATGCCTGCATGGTACTTTATAAACCATCTGCAGATCCTTTGAAGAAGGCAGCGATTCATATGCAGCTCCAAAGCCCTCTATCTTGTTTGTGCATAGGACTCTGTAGGTATGGAAGGTTCCAGAAACAGATTGTGAGCTGCACTCTCTACTTCTGAACCAAGCACTGTGTGGGTTGGCTAACTTCACATGATAGCTGGCCCTGCAAAACCATTTCAATCCTTTTTTTAAAAATTATAATTGTGTTTCTGCTCATCACTTCTGGGTTGCCTGTTTCATTGCACCTTTTTTCAGAGCACTGCAGTTTTGTGTGGATACCATGGGTGCGTTGTCCAGCCTTCTGGAGCCTTCAGGTTCCTTGTGTGCGTGGCTCTGCTGTGCTACTCAATTAGCAATGTGGTGCTGCCCACATCCACTGCAGTCCATGTGGTTTTTGTACTGATACATCGTGCTTGTTCTGGTTCCCAAATACAGAGGCTTGGTTCTTGTTTCTGACAACGTCGCGATGGTTCGCCGTGCGTCTGGATGCCATCTGTGCCATCTTTGTCATCGTTGTTGCCTTTGGGTCCCTGATTTTGGCGCAGAGTAAGTGCAGATGTGAATAACTATTTATGGTATGATTACAATTTATAGCTGTGTTTCCAGTTATTAAATTAAACTCTTGCCACCTTGTCTGATGGTATGTATTATTTGGTTCTAATGAAATGTACTGAAGCGTTTACAGCATGTAAGCATGGGTGTGATTTCAGGGTGTGACTTGTTCAAAGGAGTCCCTGGGTCTTGGTGCAACCCTTTTGTCTTCCTTCGAGTGGCTGTGCAAATGGTGGACTGGAAAGTCCTAGTTATGTCTGGTAGCTGTGAGGAGAAAACCCAGATTGCTATTGAGCATTTTGTCCTTAGGGCTTTAAGTTTGTGTCTGGGCTCCTAGATTAGTGGAGTTGCCTGTGTACTGGGTTGAGAAAGAGTCTCAGCAGCAGAGAGCATTGTCGTCACTGCGAGGCGGCTATCAGACAAGCAGAGGTTGGCATGTGCGGTGTGAATGCGCCATTCCCAACTTCCATAGTGACACCACTATATTATGATACTTAATAATAGAACAATAACAGTAGTATTTTACTATGCAAAGCATAATGTCTTAGAGCCTGTTACCTATGCTTAGTGGTTTCCAGCTGTGGTTGCCTTGGACGTAGAAAGTGTGGGATTACATAATGGGCGGCAAAACCATTGTGATGTATGCCTGCATAATGACATTACTCCCCATGTATCTAATGCTGCTTTTTTTCGAACCTATGCTGATCCTGTTGGGATTAATAAACTCACTTAATATGCTTTCTAAAAGCATGAGGGTTTACAAAATTGTGTCATAGTCTCAATTGGCAGAGAGTAGACGTGTAATTGCAACTATCATGACGGGCAGCTTGCTGGGTCCTCTTGGTAGAATAGCAGATGCCACTGGGCACGCTTTATAAATGAGATTGACTTTGTTTTCTCCTCCCGCTCTGTGTAGCTCTGGATGCCGGGCAGGTTGGCTTGGCCTTGTCCTACGCCCTCACCCTCATGGGGATGTTCCAGTGGTCTGTGAGACAAAGCGCCGAAGTGGAGAATATGGTAATGTTTATCGAACGTTCCTGGCCTTTTCAGGACTCTTTGCCATTAAATGGCATAAAAGCAGTTCTTATGTAAAATATTAAAACTGTTATTTTTAATCGTAGCTAACTGGGTTTTTCTTTTAAAAAAATCCTTCCATCTGTTTAAAGTTAATGTAAAATAAAATATATACATCTTTTTCTCAGTCTCATGTATGCTATGTCAGCAGGTTTTATATTCACCACAAGCTGTCTTCAGATGTAATAAATGTCTCTGTAGGAGGAAAGTTCTGAAATCCTAGAGAGGATATAAGCTAATTTCTTAGAGGCCTGTTTATTTTTGTTTCTTAATGGGTAATTCCTCATTCTTGGTAAAAGAAGAATTCAATATTTTGAAGTTGTTTGTTTGTTTAATTAATAGGCCTCCCCCACTCCTACCCACCCACCCTCACAGTTTTAGCATTTCTTCTCCTATGTAAAGAGCAGACGGCATAAAGCCCAGAATTTGCTGCCCTTCCTAGTAGGGCCCTCTCTTTCATGGGCTCCTACCAGCCCGTGGTTGTTTACGAAGGGCTTAATCAATGGACACATCACTTCCTCTTTTAAATACTTAAACCTTCTCCTAGAGAGAGGAATAGCGAACATGAAATATTTCCATTTCACTCTTCCCATTGAACAGAATTATTACAGTGAGGTTTGCGGACTATCTGATTAAAATGATGGCTAGGCGTGGCCACAGATCATTGATTGGAGGAGGCCATGAGTATTCTTCACTTTTACAAAATCCTCCTTGTGTTCAGTGTTAGAACACTGACAGAACGAGTCATAAGGGAAGGTGCGACATGATGGTAAACCCAGCAGCAAAGCATGGAGGTCCTCCTCCATCCTTAAATGTTCAGACCTGGGACATCCTTGTCCAGCAGTGTGTGGGGTACCCTTGACCAGAGCACTGCCTGAGCATCTTGGACACCACCAACAAGGCTCGACAGTGTAACCTGTGTGGATGCTGTGTCTCTGACAGATGATTTCAGTGGAGAGAGTGATTGAATACACAGACCTAGAAAAAGAAGCACCCTGGGAGTACCAGAAACGCCCGCCACCAGGCTGGCCCCACGAAGGAGTGATCATCTTTGATAACATGAGCTTCACGTACAGCTTGGATGGGCCTGTGGTATTGAAGCACCTGACAGCACTCATTAAATCAACAGAAAAGGTTGGTTAGGATCCCTTTGCTGCTTCCCAGTTTTAAGTACAAGATTTCGATTTTAGTGCCACATCTGCTCGCTGGCATCCTGGTGGGCCTGTTGTCTGTGGTACCATGAGATCGGCGATGACAGAGATGAGTCTTCCTTGGAAAGGGACTGTGGAAGGAAGAGGCCAGCATTCCCTTCTCAGTGTGGAGTGCGGCCTTGTGGCAGTTGGTGGGCCCTGAACATCAGGATTGGGGGTTAACCTGACCAGGCTACCCAGGATACTGTTTTGAACCTCTAAGTATTCATGATTGTATCTGGAAAGTAGTGCTGGCTCCTTGTCACCGAGGCTCCTATACCCAGTTCCCATTAGTTCTTGCTCCTTGTGTTGCTTCCTCCTTAGCCTGTCTTGCCTTCTCATGGATGCTTTGCTTTTGCTCTGCTGGCCTTTCACGGCCTCTTGTTTCCTCCTCAAACAAGGATCTGTTGCTCATGTGGCTCCCTTCTGTCCCCTTAGCTGGCTGCGCCACTGCTTTGACCTTGTCCAGACCCCAGGCCCAGGCCTTTTTGGCCAGAGCTACCTGGCCATTTCCCAGCCACCAGGAAAGAACTCGAGAGCCACAGCCCCATCAGGGCTCTGCAGAGACCTGTGCTGCAGGGAGCATAGGGCCCAGAGCCCCACTGTGGATTCGTGAAAGGAAAGCCAGGAGCAAGCACGAGAGATGTCAGGAAGGCTTGGGGCCTGGATCTCTTGGCATCCACGCCACCAGCTGTGTCCCTTTCACCCCTTGGGGGAGGCTTCTGGTGAGACTAAATCCGAACAAAGCAAGCAGTAGGAATCCCCCTGCCAGCCTTCGTTCCCCAACATGGGCATAGCTCCATGCCAGGCAGTCCTTGGTTCTCCCACGGACTCCTGGCTGGGGGGACCCTTCCTGCTGCTGTTGGGGTGCAGAAAGTCTCTCATGTTCAGCATCAGGGCAAATATCTCCACATCTCCAGGAGTATCTGTTCTTCTGCACCATTTTCTAGACACCTGAAGATCACATATGTGGTACACAGAGGTTCACGGCAGCATTATTCATAAATGCTGAAAGGCGGGAGCAGCTTAAAGATCCATCGGCAGTTGAATGTTATTTAGTCTTAAAAAGGAAGGAAATTCCTACTCCTGCCACAGCATGATGGGATTTGAGGAACAGCGCTGAGTGAGGAAGGTCAGACACGGGAGCGACAGAGTAGGAGTCTGCTCACGTGCCTTGCTGAGTGAAGCGCAGCTCTTAGGAACACAGAGAGAATGGCAGTTGCCAGAGGCTGGGAGCAGGTAGTGGAGCTCCAGTGTTGTTTGTCTGACACGTTGCTGGCTTGAACCGCTGGCAGCACATGCATGACTCTGCTATCAGACAGCTTGTGTCAGCAGATGGGACTGCCCCATGACACCTGAGGGGACAGCCACGCATGGACCATCATAGTCCAGAGCCATCCAGCAGTGAGCTGTATGAACATAGCCCACTCATGAACATGTTAATGGGTAGAGAGTTCAGTTTTGCAAGATGAGAAGAGCTCTGGGAGTGGATGGTAGTGGAGGCTGCACTGCAGTGTGACCTTGATTAACAGACACTTAATTTTGGTGGTGAATTTTAGGTCTCTTTACCATAATTTTTAAAAAATTTTGTGGGTCATTGTGCACGCCTATAATCCTAGCACTCAGGAGGCTAACCAGGAGGCTTTTCATGAGTTTGGGACCAGCCTGGGCTACCTAGTGAGCTCAAGGCCAAAACCGAAAAAAAAAAAAAAAAAAAAAAGAAAAGAAAACTCAGTTACAAAAGAGAAGATCATGGCATGATTTGTATTCTGGATTTGTGTCTTGTTGTGCCTTGAGACTTCCGAATGTTAGGGAATATTTTCTATTCACCCTCTTCCCCAGTAAATGGGGCACATGGTGAGTGTTGAATCAGCTGGCTGTGAGCGTGAGCGTGAGTAACACCCGAGACACCTGTGACAAACCAATTTCACAAAGACAGCTGTGAATGGCTTGTTCCCTGGACAGGCGTTCCCTCCCCCTCCCCTCTGCCCCCTTCCCCCGCCCCTTCCCTCCCCCTCCCCCTGCCCCCTTCCCCTCTCCTGTCCCCTCCCCCTCCCCTCCTTTCCCTCTCCCTGCTCTCCTCCACCCTCTCTCCTTCTCCCCGTTCCCTTCTCCTCCTCTTCCTCTTCTTTTTTCCAGGACTGGGCATCTAGCTCAGGGCACGCACCAAAGGCAGCTCTACCACTGAGCTGTATCTCCTGCCCCCGAAGTGCTAAACACTTCAGGAGCTGCTCGTTGAAACTTTCTACCTCAGTCCCATTATTGGCCTGGTCTTAGCCGCGCTGTAATGAGCGATACCCTTGTGACATGAGAGAAGGCAAGTTGCAGTTGCCGCCCAAAGGGTGCACAGAGCACAGCTTCAGTGAGGCATGTGGCAAAAGCGAGCTCCTGATTATTTCCAAGCTTCCTGGTAGGTCTGAAGATGGTGAGGCCAACTGCGTGGGCAGAACTGTAGCTCCACTTCTGACGAGCAGCAGCCCCTTACATTCTGTGGCGACCCATGCTTATTTGCAGGCAGTGTATCCAATCTGATGATGCTGGTGTCATTCTGTTAGTTTGTTCACCTGTCAGATATCCCTGGAAACCACAGAATACAAATTGTCCAAAAAACTGTACAAGTTAGAAATCCATATAGCCCCAGATTTTTTTTTCAAAGATTCTCCGATCTTAAAATCTCCACATCACAGGGTTACCTCAGATGCTAAAATGTTTGAAAGTAAATCAAATTAAAGGCTACATTTAACATCGATGATGCCTTGGCTTTTGATTTGTATCTTGAGCGACCCAGTATTTGGGGATTATGTCCAGGGCATGTCTTTTCTGGGGATCATGCCCCTCTGCCTGTGACCCCGGGGTGTCCTGTCTCTCACCCTTGTGCCCAGTCCCTGTTTCACGGCCACCCCGTTAGAGTCAGATTTGATCAGAAGAGGCATTGTTCAGGAGGACACAGGAATGTGCTTGCGCAGCAGCGACAGAACCTCATTTTCTTTCCTCGGCGTCCTCTGCTGAGATTCCAAAAAGTTATGGCAAACAGGACAATGTAATCGGCACTAAGCAGGTTGCTAATTTAGGGAAGAAATAGCAAGTAAAAATAAAGAACAAGAATAAATGCCACCCTAGGCTTCCAGTTTAGATTTTAAACACTGGCTGCATTTTTTCATTTAGATGATTTTGTGGTTGATTTGATCATTTTAGAAAGTACTGGGCCATTTTAAAGCATTTCTCAGCTCTAAAGGCAGATTGATTTTGGTCTGTTATTTTTTTCTTGCACAGAGCTATTACTTGGATAATACATTTTTACAGATGTGTACTAGACCTTGCGATAATGTGTGAAAATATTCGTTTCCTGCATTTTCTCCCTTTTTACCTAGCGCTTAGAGAGCCCTCCTCTCATGCCTGGTGCCCCCAATTCCAGGCCCGCTCCCCGCTCCTCCCTGCTTCAGTAGCAGCTGCCTCTGCTGGCAACTGCCTAGAATGCAGCCACTCAGACCCCCTGGCCCGCGCAGCCAGAGTCACATTTGCGTGAGACCCCCCAGTGGAGTCCTGTCTCCCACTAGCAATTTTTCAGGACCCGTAACCCATGATTTGCAAGAAACTTCCTTCAGCACCTTGAAATTGAGCCCCGGGGTTACCCTGGCGTTCCTTGCCACTGACCTCTAGAAAGTCCTGGGCCACTTTCCACTGTACGGGTTTAACTTTCTATCCTGTGAACCCTGAGCTTGTGCTACAGTGTAATACTGCATGACCTGGGTGCGTGCATTTGTGCCCTCTTTCCAGTCCAGCCTGTCTCCTGCTGCAGAACACTGCGTCTCCCGTCTGCCATCCCCGCGAAGCTCTCCCTGGCCTGTATCCCACAGTGCCCTGCCCACACACTGCTAGATCCTTTTATGACCCGGAGGCATAAGAAAGCAGCTTCACCACCCCAAGCAGGGGACTCAGTCTGTCTCATCTTCCAGGTGACCTGTGTCTTCAGCAGCACGTTTGTCCCCAGCCTCCACTGCGGGCACCTGTCCCTCCTGAGGACAGCCACAGTCCCTGCACATCCTTCTCCGGCCCCTGCCATCACACCACCTGTGTCCACAACACAAGCACACTCTGCACACTAGAAACTGTTCTGCATCTGCAGGGAGGCCACAGCTCTCCCTCCTTGCCCACCCAAGGAATCGGGGGCTGGGCCATCAAAGTGAGAGGGAGGCCCGAGCGCGGCAGGCCGGCCTTAGTTCTAGTCCTACTCACATTACTTCATGGTGCTCCATTAATCTTACTAGGCCTCTTTTTTCCCTAGCAACTGAGACTGAACATGGTGGCACATGCCTGTAATCCCAGTGCTTGGAAGGCTGAAAACAGGAGGAGCATTACGAGTCTGAGCTGTGTAGTGAGACCCTATAGACCCTGTACTAAATACATTTTAAAAAGAAAGAAAAAGGCCAGCTTTCCCAATACAGGTGTAAATGCGTATTCCTCAGGAACCCACTTTTACTGTACAGCTTCCTTCCTGACCAACAGTTTACCTGCATTCTGTTGATTCTTTGATCTTGTTCACACACCTCAGTTCTCTTCAGCTTTGGCTTTCATGAGAGGAATGATGTTTGACATGAGTCTTTCCCAAGGGGCAACTACAAGTATTAATTGGTTTGTAAAATGCCTTTTGAACTACTCGGATGAAAGGCCCTATGTAAGCAGCAAGTGTTATTTTTGTTGTTGTTGTTGATTTTGTTATGTGTGTTTTGGCTACTGGGTACTGTCTTTTAAGACACAGGAGGCCTGGGTTTTGAAATTGCAAGGTATTTCCTTTTGAGGCAGAAGAACAGAAGGAGATTTAGTTTCTCTACCATGAATAACTTATCTTACATGACAGGACTCCAGGAAAATTAGTAGTTGTTTATACATAGCACTTTTGACTTGGGTTGTTAACATCTCTGTGACATTCCCCAAGAAATTCTCAAGGCTCATAATACTTAGATTTTGGAGGCAGAGCTCATGTAAAAGCTGGCTTCCCAAAACCACTTCTCGGGCTGCTGGCTTTTCCTGTTAGGAGGTTGATGTCTAATTTTAATTCTGCTGTGCATCAGTGGCCCTTAGGGGGGAATTTTGCTCCACAGGGACACTTATCACTCTCTGACATTTTAGATCATCCCAGTTTGGGGCTGCATGTGATGTCGAGTAGATAGAGGCCAGGGGTGTGGATGGATATCTCACAGGGCATGGAATAGCCCCCACCAAGAGGACTTACCCGGCCCCTGAGCTCAACAGTGCTGCAATTGAGAATATTTTTAGATGATAAAACTGAATAAAAACATCCACAATTCACTTGAAAAGCCAGAAATATTTTCCTAGGTTTGTTTCATTTTAATTAAAAATTAAATACTATTAACTTCTAATCCCTCCTCTTGGATTTCTCTGTAGGTTGGAATTGTGGGAAGAACAGGGGCTGGGAAGAGTTCCCTCATCTCAGCGCTTTTTAGGCTTTCAGAACCTGAAGGTAAAATTTGGATTGATAAGATCTTGACGACAGAAATTGGGCTTCACGATTTAAGGAAGAAAATGTCGATCATTCCACAGGTATGCAAGTCAGAGCGCTCCGGCATGCTCCTTTCGTATGGGTACCTACGTTTAATTGCTTTTAATTTTATTGGTCTTTTTTAATTGGATTGATCCTATTCCCCAATAGAGCATACTTTAATAGGTATTTCCAGTAAGTATTTTCATTGGATATTAGAGTTTATTCGCATGTGTGGGGGTGGAAGAGGTAGGCGGACTCAGGAATAGCTACTTACCCAGCCAGATTTCTGGCCCCCACTTCCCTAGATACTGCAGTTGTATCCACTGATAACCACAGAACTCTGAGGACAGAATGATAAATGGTTCATTTAGCACTTGAGCGGTTTCTGTAGGGAAACTTGGAGTGTGAGTATCTTAATGAGGGAATTTTGCTGTGGGAAGTAAAGCTACCCTTTCAAGGGCGATTATCTCCATGGAGGGCCTTCTGTGAAACCATGGGGCTGTGAGAATTACAGAGCTTACAGGCGCTTCACAGACACTCTTAGAGTGTAGGCCTTAGTGCGCGATGTTAGCCAGGGAAGCAGTCAGTAGAGGATGGCAGAGAGGACTCAGGAAAGGAATTCCAGCTCTCTGCGCTTGTTTTCGCTTCCTTTCTGATCAGCCAGAGGTGCCACCTCTTGGGAGCTGTGTGTAGAGAGTGTTTCTCGTGGACTCCAGACCTGGTTACCACAGTGGTGGACCTCGCCCTGCCATCTCCTCTTGAGCTCTGAGTTGCTTTCTTCTGCTTCTTAATAGAAGATGTTCGGGAGTGTTCTAGAGGTTGGCTCTCCTGCACAGCAGAAGCTCCTGTCACTGCCTCAGTTCCTCTACCCAGCGTCAATCCAGAAAGTATTTATTGAGTAATTACTGTCCTCCAGGGTCAACACAGGGTGTGTCCCCATAGGCCTGGGGCCTGCAGGTCTGGGGCTTCAAGTCTTTATTGTTCCCTCAGCCCTGACACTTGCACAGATTCAACTTCAGGCTTGCTAGGTGGGGTTTCTGGGGGCTATTTACACTCTGTAATCCTCTGGGCATCAAAGGAGCTAGGGAATTCACACAGGCGCACACTTATTCCTGAGATAAGAAATACAGAGAGGGAATGAAAGAGAAAGAGCCAGGCAAATGTGCTCCCTGGGAGTGTGGGCAGAAAGAACCTGCAAATACTGTTCACTAGGAAGCCTTGAGGATCTGGCACCCCACAGGGAGGAGCGCATGGGCATTCAGCTTATAGCTGAGTATGGCTATTGCTACCTGCCGTCAGCCTCTCAGATACTGTGATCATTTTAAGTAATTTTGAAGTCAAGGTACCCAGAACCACAATGAGACACCAGTTCACAATGGCTACTATCAAAAAATAAATAAAATTTTAAAAAATTTTTAAAAGGGGGTTTAGGTGAGGGGATGGAGAAATTGGAATGCTTGTGCTGTGCTGGTAGCCGCTGTGCAGAGTGGCCGGGAAACCCCTCACAGAATGTTACCGCACGACCCAGCAATTGTACTCGAAGTATGTGCTCCAGAGAACCAAAAGCAGAGTGCTGAGCAGATGGCGCCTCCGTGTTCCTTGCAGCGTGGTCTGCACAGCCAAGAGGTGGAAGCCACCCAAGTGTCCGTCACCAGGTGAATGGAGAAGCAAGACACAGTTGCTCCACACAATGGAAAATTATTCAGCATTAAAAAGGAAGGAAACTCTGGTACATGCTACAACATGGGCCGACTTGGAAGGCATTGTGTTAGAAGAAATGAGCCAGTGCAAAATAAATTCTGAGTGTTCCGCTGCTATGAGGTGTTCATTCACAGAGACAGGATGGTGTGTGACAGGTGCTGAGAGAAGACAGACACACTGCTTTGTTTAATGGTGCAGTTTCATATCCTTAAGTAGTATAAGATGGAAAAAAAAATCCTGTAAATGGTGGTGAAGAACACAAAAGCAGTGTGAATGTGTTTAATACCCTGAGCTGTGTGCTTAAAAATGGTCAAGATGGTAAACTTCAAGTAATGTGTATTTTCTCACAAGTCAGAGAAAAGGGGAAGTCTTTCAGGAAAAAAATAGGAAAAGATTTTTTTCAGCACATTAGATTCACTCTGGCTTTTAGAAGCATGACTTAGTGGTTACAGTAGAGGAAGAGAACTTCAATTCCCAAGTTACATCTTTGGGGTGTGTGAGTCCCAGAAGTGGGCCAGAGAAGGCTTATTTAACAGAGACAATACGCCTGTCTGTTAAGTGCTTTCATACCTTTGGAGGGAAGGATCTAGAAACGTGCTACTTCTAATGCTTCTTAATAAGAAGCAGTTGTCTTGCCTGTGTACATAAAAGAGCTCTAAATAAAGAAGTAGCGTTAGATGATTCTTGGCTCTGCCAGGAATGTTTTGGAAGCACATCTGAGCAAAGACTAAGAACACCTTGACATCACCAGGTTTTGGGTCTGTTCCATAAGTTCCCACCCTCCTTTTGTGCAAAAGCTCTGTGTATCCACTCCAGAGAATGCACTTACAAAACAGGGCTAAGCTTTGTATCCGTGTAGATCACGGTCACCAAGTGTTGTAAACACGGAACCTTTGTATTTGCCTGCATATGCCTTTGTCTCCAGGGCGCAGCGTTGGTTGATACAAGAAACATACCGTAGTATGGAGACTTAGGATGAATGAAGGGTCCAGAGGCAGGCTGGAGTGGTCTTCTGACAGCATGTACTAAGCACGAACACTGCTTTCTATGAGCATGTGACCTTTTAAGATGTCACCTAGCCCTCTAGTGTCAGTGTCCTTTGTCCTTAAGCTGGACTAGTAATTCCTGCTTCACAGATTTGTTATGAAGAATTAAGTCTGTGAAAACTCAGTTCAGATGTTTGAACAATACTGACTTTATTCAGGCTTAAGATGCGACTATTTTAAGCATGATTGCTCCTGAAGTGGAAATGGGTCTTGGCTCAGTGATCACTCTGTTTTTTTGTGATCTTTGGTGGTTTTCTTTATAACTATTTATATAAGTGTAAAGAGTGAAGCAGCAAACCCATGCAAAACACACACACACACACACACACACACACACACACACTTACTAGGAGCTCAAGCTAAGGGCCCGAGGGAGAAATGGAATATTTTCCCTGTAAGGAACAATCGGCAAGACCATCCTTTGGTCTTCCTGGCTTTGGCTTGCCCCGGCACGCACACTTCCTGACTCCCTCAGTGCCCTGCTGATGCTCTGCAGCCCCTTGTGCAGCCCGTGGCCACTGTCCCCAGCCTGCCCACATTCCTGACTGCAGTCTCCTAGGGGACAGAGCTGCTCCTCTTCCTCTCGTTGCCCTCGGTTGTGGCAACCTTGGGGAGCTACCCATGAGCAGCTCACATTTGTGGAGCCCTCTGCACTGTTTAGCTTTCTTTCCTGACGCCTCTCGCTTAACGGTTTGCTCAGTCCTTTCATCATGCCCATCTGATGGAGTTAAAAACCGAGGCATGAGGAAGCAGGAGAAGCAGGCTTCAAGGCTAATAAGGGAGATGGTCAACATGAAACTCCCGAGCCCCCTGCACATGGGTGGCCTGTGGGATCCACAGGAGGAGCGCCATTTTGCTCTCCAACCCCACGTGGGTTGAGTGCGTGCCCCTGCACACACATGCCCAGAAATGAAAATCTCATAAAACAACTCCCGCCACGCCACTGCACTGTGATGTTTTCCATTATATCCATTATATTGTAGTTCACAGAAAAGACTAAGTGATGATCATGATCCACAAAATGCATTTCATGATCTACTGGCTGCACCCACGGTCTGCAGCAGTACTCCCTGTGCTGCCCCACGTGGCCAGCTCAGCAACAGGAAATGGCTAGGCTGCAAGGTGGGCAGGGCAAGTCCCACGTCTCAGGAGGAAACAGGCCTGCAGAGATTTGTAGCTTACCTGTAGGCCACCAGCTAATAAGGAGCAGAGTCAAAACTTGACTGTTAGACTGCAAACATTGTTTTTCAGTAAATATGTGTTGATAGCAGACTCATAGCTGATCAGATGTTTTAGGCATTGTCTATGCACCCCACTTAAAAAGCATCCCCAAGAGTCATAAGCAAAGAGAACGAGTAAGAGGGAAGTGGAAAGCTTCCTTCTCTTGCGGTTGTTTCCCATTCGCATGGTTCTGTGTGGCAGTTCTGAAAGACTAAATGTTTCAGGAGGGTTCTTTTGTGAAATAAAACTTGTGACCCGGGCACAAGTTTTTCTAAAGGGAAAGCATTTTAGAGACAGGCTTACTTCTGTGTCATGGGCAGATCAGTGTCAGAGGCACTCCTTTTTGGAGCTCCGAGCGCTTTCCCTGACTGTGTTCCAGTGGCTCCAGAGGCAGAGAAAGCCTGACGTGAAGGTGGCGGGAAGGTTAGGGCTCTGTAGCTCATCTGGCCTTCCACAGCATGAGTTCAGGACAAGTTGCTTGTCTCACAATGCCCTGACACAAGATGAGCAGGATGTTTGGAGCAAAGCAGTGCAAGGGAAGCTGGAGGCTGTTTCCCTCAATTGCATCTGAGGTCTTTCCCAGCCTGGAGAAGGAGCTTCCCTCTCTCTCTCTCCTGATACTTCAGGGTCCTTGTCCCTCCTGAACCTGCCATGATCAGTACAGGGTTAGGGATTAACGTGCTGGAAGGAGCTTGGGAGACACTTTTGAAACAAACCCTGTGTTCTTAAGAAGGGACTCCTCTGTGGGTGCTCAGAATTTCGGCAACAAGCACACCCTGAGGTGCTTCCTCCCTCAACTCCTTCAGCAGACCAGGGAGCTGCAAGGCACGTGCCTCTTCCCAACGCGAAGAAGTTAACCACTCCTTGAAGAGAACCTCCGGGTGAGGCTGTCTTCAGGGTGTACTCGCTCATCACAGCACATCTGCAAAAATGGATTTCAAAACTTTTTTGGATGGAATCTTTACACCTAGTGCCCCTATCCTTTTGGCACAAAGAAAATGTTTTCAGTTGAAGAGTAATTCCATGCAAATTCAGCATTTCTGAGGGCACCCCGAGGGTTGGTGCACATCAACAGCTATCATCTTTATCGTGATGGAAGATTCCTTTTCTATAGTGAATAGATTTTTTAAAAAAAATTATATTAGAACAAAAGGCAGGTAGGTTTTAAACAGTCCATTCTGCCATTTTGGTATTCCTGTTCTCTGCGTTTTCTTCAGTGTGTTGAAAAGGTTAACCAGAGCTGTGTCTCTTTAAGACTTCTTTTTGATTACCTGGCTTTCTTTTCTTTTTTCTTTTTGTCTTCTTTTCTTTTCTGAGAACAAAACTCAAATAGAAAAAAAGGTAGGTATGCTGTTACGGGTAAAGAAATACAATTGGATCCAGGCCTAATGCAGTGAGCTTTTGTTTCTACACACTGGACTCTTCATTAAAGCCCAGGAAACTGCTCCCCGGAGCTGGTGACCTTTTTGTACTTAAAGAAGACTTTACATGACTTAAATTCTTTTTCCTTTGTTGGTGAACAATGTTCTTTTCTTCTGAAAATGGATGATGATCAGTTCATTCAGAGGCTACAGGACTGAACAAAAAGGGAGGGGGACTGAGATTTAAAGTGACTTCAGTGACGCCCTCCTTCCCAAGGCCAGGAGATGCCCTTAAAAAAAGGTTCTCAGGATTTGGAAATAAACACAGCGGGGAAGTAGCAGCAACCACAGCTGCTGAATATGTCTTAGTAGAGGAAGTTTCCTGGTTTGGGACCCAAAAAGATTGAAGTGTTGTGCTTTGTCTTGCTGGTTGCAGTTCTGTCCTGGTCCCAGGTTGTCGTTTTAAGTAGCTGAAGGTCAGTGGGTAGTGTTTCCTCTTGAGATAATGGAGGCCTGTCTTCCAGTTAGTAGATGCACACGGTCTAGGAAGTCTGTGCCTTTCAGTCTTGAGGGATTATCAACTTACTGTCCTAAGTGTTTCGGTTGACAGTGGCCACCTCTCGGTCACCAGTTTAATATGAACTTACAATGTTAGTAACAGAGAAAAAATTCATTACGAAAGATAGCCCACAGTATTTAAAAAATGCTTGAACTTGAAACTGAAAAACAGGTCTGATTCCCATCTTCTGTTTAAGTTATTGGATTCAACAAAAGCATTTGTTTCCCGAACTGTACTATGCCGGCCAACTGTGGAGGTAAAAATAAAAACTCATACTGAACATGTTTTAAACATGTACCTTCAGGAAAAAAAAATATATGTATTCTAATAACTTTTGTGTATATGTATAAGAAGGTTGTATATCCTTCCATAAGTCCCTCCACTGAAATGTCTCTGTGCAAACACTTTTATAACACTTATTTATATTAGTTCATTAACTTCCTTGCATGGAGGGAGGTACTTTAAATAATACCTATCAGAAATGATAATTAATTTGACCCCTGTCTCCCCCTGTAGTATGAGCAGTTTTATTACCTTTCCAAGATAATACGATGGTTTCTTATTTGGCCAGTGCATGAAAGTAGAACAAGTAGCACCAAAATGAATGCCACAAATAAAACACAGTGGCATAGTAAAGCAGACAGTGTGTACAAATTATTTGCTAGTTTTAAAGAAAAATGTTGCTTTACTCAGTTAATTTTTTATTAAATCATTCACCTCATTCAACAAGTTTAGATAGAAACTTTACTCAGTGAAATACATGGTCAGCATGCCATAACAAAGGAAAAAATGTTCTTACTTACTAAATTGTTTTCTTCTGCTACTACTAAATAAACATGAGTGATTGGCCAAGATTTCTGTTTAGATTGACAGCATAGATTTACGTGGGGGCCTTCTTGCAGTGAGAAACACTTGAGCTTTACTTTTACTCTTTCTCCAGCCTGCACAATAGCTTGGTGACAATTAACAGAGCTCCTTGGGGCCATAGTAGAGCAGCCACAGATGGCCCGGGCCTTAGATGTCACATTAGTCCCTCAGTCTTTGAGAGACCCCTCCTTTCAAAGAGTTCTTAAAGGGAAAGTGGTAAAAGCAGTCTTAGGTGCAAAGCCTTGGTTAAGAAAAAGAGGATTGGACTTAGAGTGCATTCTGGTGCCTGTTCTCATAAACATATGCTAAGTACTATGAGCCTTTCCACCCTTTACCAGAGGAAAGAGGACCAGTCTGTAAGAAGTGATCTTATATATTGGCTCAAGTATCATCTCTTAGGAGGATACTTTGTAAATATCTGGGTGGAAACTTATCAAGTTGAACCTGTTACCAGAAATGATTTTGCAGTAGGAGAGGAACCTGAAGGAAGAAAAAGTTCCAAGCAATAGAAGCCACCCTAGGGGCCTGGGAGATGGCTCAGTAGAATAAGCACTTGATGGGCAAACACTAGGATCTGAGTTCAATCCCTGGTTCCGCCAAAAAAAAAAAAAAAAAAAGCCACCCTGGACGAGGAAATGGACCTGTGGCCGTTAATATAAAACCAAGGGACCACCTCTGACTTCTCCACATACGTGCAAGGCCGATTCCTTAACCTGTCCCTCCAGCCCTCTGTCTCCTCAAACACCATCCCATCCCTGAGTGACCCAGTATTATCCATAGTAAGGAGCTCTTGATGGGTGGTGGGAGGAGAATCAGCCCAGAGGAAAGGCATCAAAGCCACACGCTGCCCTGTATACGTCATATAAGCGAGGAAAGGAGGAGAACTTACCCAGCCTGCTAGAATCTTAGAGTAGATCATGATAGAGTGGAAGGATGGCTGGTCCCTGACAAGAAACTCCCACCACTGCATAGATTGTTGTTTAGGTTTAGCCTTAGAATCAGGCCTTTTAAGTGAAATCTCCTTTTTTTTTTTCTTCTTTTTTTAGCCATCTAAGTTTCTTTGTATCAGTATGTCATTTAAAGAGGTATGATCATTTAAAGAGGTGCTTGTTATTTTTTCTTAAGTTCAATTCAATTGTTGTTTGGAAATATTGTCTGATTGATCAGTGGTGTGGGTGTGCTTTTGAAGGGGATTACTCACTTAGCCAATTGCTTAGTGTAATACAGTGGCCCTTTCAATGCCTTCTTCAGTTTTGGATTTTGTCACGTATCGTGGTGGGAAGCCATTGGCCGTCTGCCTCTATTTCTCCCTTACCAGTCTTAAGATTAAGAATCTGCTGGACAGTGTCATTCTTAACAGCTCAAGAAAAATCTTCCTTAGTCTTTCTTCTCTGGGACTGGGGTCCAGCCTCAAGGCCAGGCGAGTGTGCAGGCTAATGTCCTTTGAGCAGTTCTCCAGGACCTGGGGGAGGGCCACTGCTTCTCTAGTCCCCTCCTCCGGGCACCTTCACTGAAGGAAGCTGGTTGGGTTCTCTGTTGCCCGTGACCTTGCAGCTGGGTTGCTAGAGCCTTTGGGAACATAGCATTTGCGTGGCTCCATAGACGCGATTCTCTCTTAAAATCCAGAACATCTCAAGAGCAACTTAACTATGGGCTCCTCCTGAGGCAGACGAATAGGAAGAGCCATTTATTTTTTTTTATGTAGAAGCTTCATTTAATAAGTAAACAAATAAAAAAGTTATTTCCAATCAGTGCTAAAAACAGCCAGTACTTGTTTTTTTTTTTTTTTCAGAATTTTATTGATAAATAGCAATTAGACAGTTTCAAATCAAATTGC
>NDGM011092393.1:0-22704 GCA_002564305.1 Octomys mimax
GGGGGGGCAGGGAAGATCTCAGGCGCTAGAATCAGAAATGGAGCTCATCTTGATAATTCTGAGTGCAGGGTTCTCCCAGGCCAAGCCTTAGCCCGGCCCAGCAGGGCCTGTCAGCCGGTCATTCGTTCAGTCCTACTATTAGCTCTCCATATGCCACTAAGAGGCTATAGACAGGTTAGTACCAGGAATTATTATGGATGTGTTCTTTTGTGTTATTTTCTTAAAAAGCCTTAAAATATGAGGACCAAGTGGAAGTCAAAATGAAGTATGTTTGGAGAAAAATGTAATAGAAGAAGGCCACTTTCTAGATTCCAAATTAAATACACCTCTTTCTTGGAAAGCATTTATGCAATATTCAAAATATATGGGATTGGCCCGGGAGACAGCTCAGTAGTGCTTGCCTGGCAAGCACAGAGTCTTAAGTTCAGTCCTCAGTACCACACACACACACACACACACACACACACAAAAGGCAATGTAAAAAAACACAACCCCCCCCCCCAAAATATATGGGATTCTGATGGTTCTCCATCCTTCATCTCAGTGTAGATTTTATAAGGAATTGATTACCTTACACAAGTGGAAGCTAAACAGACAGCACCCCTCATTTATTCAACAAATATTTATTAGATTCCTATCATGGGCTACACACTTGGGATATATCAAGAAACAAAATAGATGAGAAATCTTTATGCATTATACATGCTAGGATGAGGAAGAAAACATCAGTTAATAAATAAAAAGGAATAAGTGACTTAAGATACTAGAAGTCTGTAATTGTTTTGAAGGGAGAAAAAACAGAAGCGAGGGAGAAATTTTCTATTGGTCGGGAAAGACTCCCTTGAGCGGACAAACTTTGAGCAGATTCAAAGAGTGACGGAATTAATGAGAGTAGCTAACTCAACTGCTTTTTAGGAGCAAGAAAAGGGGAGGGCAGAATTAAACCAGAAAGTAACAAATAGAAATATAACTTTATACAGTGTTACATGTGCGATGTAGGATGTGAGGTGGTGTAAGGTTGTACAGTTTGATTAGGAGTGCTAAAGAAGTCCCTTTCAAAGGAGTGGCCCTGAAGTAGGAGGGATGAGGAGCTGTCAGCGATGCCCAAGAGAAGGACAGACTGACTCCAGTTTGAGAGTCTTCAGGAGTGGACAGAAAAGGACAAGTGGGTTGACAGGAGCATCAGTAGAGGGATTAGTGTTCTCAAGGCTATCGAGTGGTCCAACAGAATATAGGCTGGAAAGTGTCCTCTGGATGTTGCCGTGCCTGAGTTCCTGGTTATACGCTTCAGAGCAGTTTGTATAGTGCAGTGAATATAGAAATGTCTTTAGAATTTAAAGTGCTGAGGAATAGATGGCGGGTAGGCTCCTTTTCTTTCTTTTTTCTCCCCTGGTTTTTGAGGTATTGGGGATTGGATCTTGGCCTTCATACTTAGATTATTGCTCCACGTGCCTTTGAGACAGGCTCTGACTAAATTGGTAAATTTCCCAGGTTGAGTTTAAACGTCTTGCTTCAGGTACCAAGAGTGCTGAAATTACAGGCAGGCAACACCATGGCCAGCTGGGTTGTCTCCCTTGTGAAGCTAGAGAGAGCTAGTACTGTACTGTATGTTTATTGTCTTGGATGGCAGATATTACAGAAAGCTTGACAGATCTAGTGACCCATGTAGAAGAAAGGAAAGTGTAGATACAAGAGAGAAAAAGAATAGAGAAAGAAATGAAGTCCTTGAGAAAGAAAGGGGAAAGGGAAAGAGGACACGTGAGAAAGGCCTGTGAAATAGATCTGGTTCCTTTCTAAAATGAGGAAAGAAGAGGATGCTACAGATCTGCTGGAGGGACAGTGAGAAGGTTCCCTGCTGATGGGTTCCAAGAAAGAATTTGAGTTTGCTATTGATATAGAGAGTACAGAATAATGGCTAGAAGGCATAGAACTGCGTCTATGAAGCACGGTGAGATATTACAGCAATAATCAGTGTCCATTTGAGTTTGAAAAACCTCAGTGCTGCTTAATCAGTGTGTCAGTTTCTCTCACCTATAAACTTTTGACTGAATTATAGAATCCATTACAATGCTTGTTAAGACTCCCATTCATTCACCCTCTCAACCTGTACACAATTTCTATTATACCCATGTGGTAATAACTGTACGAGTATGGATTAAGTAGCACTACAGTGGTAAACCTCAGTCTCAGTGAACTCTGTGTGAGTTCACACAGGTAGGTATAGCAAAGAGGAAGATCTACTGCATAACAGGATCTGCACAGGGTATTTTCCCTTATACCAGCTCCCTGGATTTATATCATTATGCTCATCTTACAGATTCAGAAATTGATATTTAAGCAGGTTAGGAAGTGAAAGTCAACAGTATACTAGCCATTTCCATTGAAGACTACAGTGTCTGGCTTCTATTCTTCCTTAGTAGGAAGCTAGTAAGCGCTCAAATGATAGTGACATCAAACCTTATAAATAAAAGTGTTATTAATTTTTAAACTTGATATCAAGCTCGTTCCTTTTAGCTTTTGTTTTAGTGTCCTTTAGCTAGTCGACTGCATTAGTGCACTTTCTAGTCACACTCACGTAGGTCCCTTCATAGTCATGGTGGATTACAATCGATGCTTCTAGACCTGACCTGAAGAATCAAAGACTGACATATCTTTAAGAGGAGTGGAGATTGCAGAGTGTTCGGCTCTTTCCAGATATGTAAATAATAATTACTACACCACTGTAAACTCATGCTTATTGTTAGTCACTGTTCACCAGGCATACCAATGGAATTAACAAGAAGTGTGTACTAGAAATACAATAAAAATTAGAATATATGCCAGATAGGCAAAGAAAAGGCAGAAAATAAACAAAAAGTTCTAACCAGAAATGTTGAGTCATAGCTTCTCCATAGAAGTATTTCTTAGAATCTGCAATATTTACCCTTTAAGGACAGACTGAAAACTTTCCATATAATCTTTTGAGAGAATGGAATCGAGGAAGAGGCATTAGCATAATTCCCTTCTCAATTGTGTTTCCAGCAATAAAGGGTGGTAGAACAGGGAAAAGCAATCTTTTACTTTCTTTGTTAGATAGATTCGTAGGTATTTCATTTTTTGGCAGTTGTAAAGGGGCTAATTTCCCTAATTTCTCATCCCAGTGAGATCATTTTTTTGTATATAGGAATGCTTTTGATTTTTGAGTGTTGCCTTTGTATCCAGATATGTTACTAAATTTGATTATTAAACTGTAAAGCCTTTTTGTGGGCTTTTGGGGTCTTCTATGTGGAGTATCGTGTCATCCACAAGTAATGATAATTGAACCTTCAAAACTCCAGCACTCTAAAAAGGAGATTAAAGAGGATATCAGAAAATGAAAAGGTATCTTCTGTTCTTGGGTAAGAACTAGTGAAATCTAGTAGAACCATAGTGAAAATTGTCATACTCCCAAAATCTCTAAACAGATTCACTGCAATTCTTATCAAAATATCAATAGCATACCTCACAGAATTAGAGAAACATTTCTAAAATTCATTTGGAATGAAAAGAGATCTAGAATAGCAAAAATAATTTTGGGCAACAAAGGAAAGGGAGGGAGCACCATAATCCCTGACTTGAAATATGCTACAAAGCTACTGTGATAAAAAATAACATGGTACTGACAAAACAGACAACAACAAAAAAAACCCAGACATTTGGATTAATAAAGCAGGTTAGAAGATGAAGACATAATTCCAAATGCACTAAGCCACCTTATCTTCGACAAAGGGGACAAACACCTTCACTGGAAGAAAGGTAATCTGTTTAACAAATGGTGCTGGAGAAACAGGCTTTCCACATACCAAAGACTAAAGCTAGACACATCTCTTACCATGCTCTAAACTAACATTGAAATGGATCAAAGATCTAAAGACTGAAACAGAAACACTAAATCGTCTGGAATATAGACTAGAAAGAACTTTTGAAGACATTGGTATAGGCAAAGACTATGAAAAAAGCTCCAATTACACAGGAAATATCACAAAGAATCAACAGGTAGGATCTTATTAAAAAGGTTTAATAGTGCATACTGAAAACATCACCAACAGAGTGAAAAGACAGACCATAGAGGGGAAAAAATTGTCCAGTTGTTCCTCAAAGGACCAATACCTGGAATTTACAAAGAACTAAAAAATTCAGACCTGCAGATTTAAAGGCCCAATCTAAAGATGGACAATCTGAAAATGAAGAGACAATTCCTAGATAATGAACTAAAAAGGGCATATAAATATATGAAAAAAAAAATGTTCAGTATCAAGTGGACTAAAGTGCCTGCTTAGGCAGACCACAGCAGCTGGGGTTTGGTCCCGGGTGTTCCATGCCGGCCTTGCCTCCAGGGCATGCAGAGATGGCGATTGAGACTGGGTATGGTGGTGCCCACCTGTAATCCTAGAGCTTGAGAGGCTAAAAACAGGAGAATCACTATGAGTCTGATCTACACAGCGAGACCCTGTACACCCTGTAGACCCTGCCCTAAAAATTCATTAAAAAAAAAAAAAAAAGAATGGAATAAATGCTCAGTATCTCTGGTCTTTCAAGAGATGCAGGAGATTAAAAAAACATTGAAATTGCATCTCACTCCATGAAGAATGGCTATTATCAAGAAATCAATCAATAGCCAATGCTGACATGGCTGTGGAGGAAAAGGAAGCCCTCTCCACTATTGGTGGGAGTGTAGACTGGTGCAATCTCTGTGAAAATCAGTGTTGGAGTTTTCTTTAAAATCTAAAATTAGAGGTTGCATTTGATTCAGCTCTTCCTCTTCTTGGTATCTTCCCAAAAGATTTAAAATATTATACCACAGCAATATATGCACATCCACGTTTATAGCAGCACAGTTTGTAATAGCTAAATCTTAGAAACAAACCAAATGGATAAAGAAAAAATTATATATATATATATATATATATATATATATATAATTATATGTATATGATGCAGCACTACTTAGCTGTAAAGAAGGATAAATTTGAGGCATTTCTAGGTAAATGGACATACCTTGGGGCCATAGCCTTAAAATATATGAAATAAGTCAGATATACATGTTCAAGCATCATACGGTTTCTCTGGTGTGAAAATCCAAAAGTGTAAATAAGGACCAAAATGTATAATAGATACTGTGAAATATGAATAACGTGTTCAAATGGAAAGGGGGACTTGGGGGAGGGAAAAGGAAATAAAAAGAGAATCGAAGGAAAATATGGAAATAAAGGTTTTGCAAATAAGGAAGGCAAGAGGGGCTGAAGTGAAGAAAGAGAAAGGAAAAAGGAAGAGGCAAAATATATTATGAATAGCTACAAATTCCCTATGGTGAATGTAATCATCATGTTTATCTGAGTGTACTAATAAAATTAATTTCAAATAAATAAATATAATTGTTCATCTGATCAAAGAATAAATAGAAGTACATGTTTTTGCCAATTATAGAAAGCTAAATTGGGACCTGGGAGATAACTCGGTGGCCTAAACATCTACCTGGCAAGCACAAGGACCCGGGATCAATCCCTGGTACCACATGTTGTGCCAGTCCTGTGTTGAGTTGCCCACGAAAGCCAGGCATGGTGGCACACATCTGTAATCCCAGCGCTGGGGAGGCTGAGACAGGAGGATCACTACTAGTCCAAGCTGTGTCATGAGACCCTGTACCAAATAAACAAATAAATAAATATTGTTTTTTTAAAAAGCTAAGCTTTCATGGGTAGGATGAGGTCCCTAGTCTTACAGAATTAAGTCTTACCATCTCTTCTTTCCCAGCATCCTGACACTGAGTTCTTTCCTGGCTGGAGAGAAAGGAGAGTGGAAAATTCACCTGGAGAAAGTGTGCCTCCCCGCACGGAGACCCAGGAACCACGCGTGGGTAATTGTCATTGTGAACTTAAATATCTTGCTGAAATAAAGTTTTGGAACTATTCTTTGATTTCAGAAATTGAAGTATCAAATTACATTTAAAGTGTCCTTTTGTAGTCTGGCTCCTTTATTGCCTTTGGCGCTGTCAGAGACCGGTGGGTCAGCAAGAGCCCTGACTTCCACGCACTCGGCGGACGCTTGTGAAGGACCTCCTCTGTGCCACACTCGGGTTACCTTGCCGTGCTGTGCTGAGGTGTGTGTTGAAGCCTCACCACAATCCTGTGAAGACTGAACCATTACTTCCATCTTTTCCACCAATCCCATCCCAAAGAAGTTGCATAATATGCTCAAACGTTTGCTTCTTATCCTATAGTCGGGGTTCAGGTTCACCATCCAACTCTTGGTGATTTCAAATCTTACGCTGCTGTCCCCTAGCTATACCATTCCCTATATTAGTCCCTGCTTCATTAGATACACAACTCTGTGAGAGGCTTTTATTTCTCTTAGAGGCCACACCAGTGTACCAACACTAAGAGTTACCCAAAAGGAATTAAACTTTGTGCATTGTGAGAGGAGTAGTTAAGGGCACATCTATAAGATGGGAATTAACTTTCAAAGTGTACGCACAAATACACAAACACAGAGAGACAATCCCAAATAGGGGAATATCCTTAGTAACTTTATACAGAATATAGTCAATCACCTTTTGGCATACTTAAATAAAAACCAGAATGGTCAAGTTGCACAAGTTCCTTTTGCCTGTCCCAAATACGAGAGTGTATGTTGTCACCGGCAGAGTGAAGTTACTTGGAATGTGTATAAATGTGGAACTTGGGAGATTTTACAGGTAGAAAGGAAATGGATGTGAGATGTGGCTGGGAGCGAAAACCAGAAATTAGAAGAAAGGGACCTTCTCAGTGTCGCTGTGGGATGCAAGGTTTCCTGGGACAGAGGGCAGTCACTGAAGAGAAAGAAGGTGTCTTAGCTACCTTCTCCTTGCCGAGACAAATACCAGACAGACACAATAAAAAGGAGAAGAGGTGTACTTCGGCTCACAGTTTGTAGAGGTTTCAGTCCTCTCATGGCCTCGTCTCAAATTTAGATTATCATTTTCCCACCCAACCAACTGTAGTTCCTGGAATAGTTTCTTCAACATTTTGGACTCATTATCTCCAGTTCTAGGTTAGGACTAGAACCCAGGATGAGACCTCCTTCGGGTCCCATATGGCTGGCCATTTTATTTCTGATTAGAAATAAAAGCTAAAACAAACAAAAAAAAAAGTACCTAAAAGAAAGCCTGCAGCTTTTGCTCTCTTGGGTGTTCTGTCCCCTTCACATCCTGAGTTCGCAGGTGCTGCCTTCCCCATTTAAAGTTCCAATCAACTAGACTTCACCAAAGACAAAAATAATTGACTGGCGAAGAGGGACCTGGGATCGTCTGATGGCCACGTGGATTATTCTGTCCAGTTTTATTTCTCACCTTTCAAAACCCTCAGACATTCTCTTCCTTTCTAGAGCTAAAACTGAGGTCGAAGTTTTTGACACTTTCTGCCTAAATTACCTCTTAGTTCATCTTTTTTCTCTTGGGAATTATATACCAAAAGTCTCTCCCCTGTCCCTCCCCTGAGCAGTAATAGACTCTGCTTCCTAGGATTTAACTCTCCCTGCCTAATTTCCAAGGCTTTTTTATAATTCACCTCTACAATCTCTAGGCAAAGGAGTGGTTCGGATTGCTGAGTGGTAATTTATTAAACTGCTCCCTGCAATTGTTTTCACTTGCTTCCTGTTCCTGAACCAGTGATTATGACTTTTTAGTAGAGCTAACATTGTTATGGAACAGTATGCGTTTTGGCCGAGGGGAGTCCTGACTTTGAACTTCTCACTGGCTTTCCACAGCCTCCTCAGCTGCTGACCCAACTACCGCAGTGATTGCATCAGCAGGGCCGCACTGAAGTCCTCAGAGGGAAGAGAGAGAGGGACACGTGGCCAGAGGTGATTCCTTCTGATCAGGGAAACAAGAGGATTTCTTTCTTTCTTTTTTTTTTTTGTTCCAGTCTGATCTTCAGTCCTTATCTGGTGTTTTCTCACGTGGTAGCTCAGCTTCTTAGTCCATCTTGTGTGTGTGTGTGTGTGTGTGTGTTTTTTTTTCCCTCCCACTGTGTCTTTAAATGTACAGTGGGGATGAATGAAGTAAAACAGCTGATTTCTCTTGAATCTAACTTTACACTCTTTTCACCTGATTTGTGGGGGGGGAGAAATCTTTGCAACTTTTCATTTGTGAAATCCATATTTTGCTCTTGTGGTATTGTGAGTGCCTCCAATAGTAAGCACGACAAAGAATTATTGTATTTTAGACATCATCATTATTGTTCAAAAAGAATTTGACTTTTACCACATCTTTTTCTTACTTATGCAATCAAAAGACTCAGTTAACTTAAGTGGGTTGTAAGGGGGGGTAATAAAAAGTATTTGATATTTTATAGGGAAAAATCTAGTTATATTGTTTGATTAATATCTTTTACTTTTATCTTTTATTGAGTATATGTTATTAATATGTCTAGTGAATTCCTCAGGACTACTTGATGAGTCATATTGAAATGGAGGTTGTCATCTTAGGAATATTTTTACAGTAAGTATTTCTACGTAAGTAAAGCAATAGTATGAAGTTAAGAATCTTGATTTTCATTGTCATTCTGCTGGAACTCATGGAATGGGTATTCTTTGAAATTATCACAAAGCCCATCAAAACAATACTAATCTTCAAATAAATTTCAGAATTATTCCACTTTGGGACCCGTCTTATACACCACATAAAAAAACTGTATTGGAGTCCCATATTTTTGCATTTTCTCTTGCCTATATAATTAGACAGAGTTTTTCTTTTGTTCAAAAAAGAGAAAACTTGGTTTTAATATTTTATAATTGCCAAGTATCCTGATACACACCTGTAATCCCAGCACTAGGGAGACTGAGGGAAGGGAATCCATGAGTTTGGGCCAGTGTGGGTTACATAGTGAGTTCAAAGTCTCCCTGAACTGCAGTGTGAGACCCTGTCTTAATCCCCTCCCCAAATTTATAATTGCATTTAGTGTGATGACTTTTATTTCTAGAAATTGTATTACCTGCTTGGATCTTTTTCTTTAACAATACTAAAAATCTGTTATTCAACATGCTTTCAAAATTTTATTCGCTGTTCTTTTGACTGTCTTGAAAATTAATATTTGTCCTTTAATTTAGCTTGTTCTTTTTCAGTGGAACAGCTATGTCATAATTGGTTCAGTTTCAGGTTCAAAAATGTGAGATGATCTTATAATATAGACTTCATTCTCTGAGCCAAAGCTGCCCCAAGTGGATACTCATTCTCATGCTAAAGAATTGTTGAGATTGAATGGCACAGAGGTTTCTGGAGGTAAGGCGGGGGGCCGCTAGCTGTGCTCTGTAAGAAGTTTCTTACTAAGATTTCAGTGAAAATGGGCAGGAGATAGGTTGCGTTTTGAGGTGACACATGCAGTAGCTCAAACACCCTGCGTGTAATAGACCGTTCATAAAAGCTGGTTTGTACAGCCACCCTGGACCAGCGAGGGCTGACAGAACCTTCTGAGTAGACATACAAGTGCGTGGAAAATCAGTAGCAGGAGAGCTGTTATGATCATTTATAAGGTAAAAACTTGCAGTGAACATGTTTTTTAATTCCTCCCTTAGGCAGAATTCCCAGAGAAATTCTAAGAAAAGCTAGGGACTGTGGAAGGTCCTGGATACGTGTAGTGGAGCTAGCAATTTTCTGCGAATACTTACCTTTTTCTTCAGCAAACCAGCCCCTTGCTCAAGAAAGGTGGGATTATATTTCTTAATTAATGCCAATTTCAATTGACATTTAGACTTTCAGATGATTAAGCAAACACTTTATCTCATGGTTTGATTTTCTTACAGCTAGCTATCTTTCTTTACTATGCTTTTCCTCAAGTATTTCATGGGTTGGAACTGTTTAATCTTTGGACATCTCCTCTGAGGTTTAGCTATGAGTGCCACCAGAGAGATGTTAAGGGGAAACAGCAATTTGAAAATTTGCATAAGATTTTTTTTAAATCCCTACTTTCTCATAGAAAATCCAGATGGAGCAGTGAGCTTTCTTCAGCTGTCCCCTCCCCCATCTCTTTTTCCTGAGTGCTAATTAAAAATCTTGTTAGCAGCAATGTATAAAATAATTTGTTTACACCCAGACTTTCTTTGGACAATATTGCTATACACATATGCAAATTTTATTTCTGCAGGTTTATTTTCCCTGTAATTTTGAGTAAACTTGAAAAAAGATAATTTATAACATCAGAATCCTCTTAGTGATTAACATTCTCCTCATCACAAAAAGATGGGAAACATGAACACACCAGGAGGCCCGACTCTTCCTGGAGTAAGCTAAGAGTTTTGATCAAGTACATTTGGATTCAAGTCCAGGCTGTGCTGTTTTCTTGCATGCAACTTGGGCCTGGTAATCTAATCTTTTTCCTCATCTGAGCAATGGGGATTGTAGAAGTGCTGTCTTCTGAAACTATTCTGAGATTTAGCCTAAGGATTTATATTCAAAGGAAGATTTCATTAAGCGATCGCAAATCCAATTCCAGTCCATAAGGAAGCAAGGGAGAAGACAGGAATGCCAGGTTCCCTTGGGATCTGTGGAAAATCAGCTGTCTACATCTTGGTCAAAACTAGTGCTTCCCAGTAGCTTTCCAGCTTCCAGAGAATTTCACAATTTGTCTTCCTACATCATCTATAGCTTGATGAAGTAACTTAAATGTTTCAGTGTTCCTGTATTAGCCAAATCTTTATAAAACTGCAGTTATTGCCAGGTGTGATAGTGCATACTTGTAATTCCAGCAATTGGGAAGCTGAGGCAGCAAGAACCTGCATGTTTGAGGACAGCCTGGACTGCATACCAAGAACTTGTCTCAAAAAACACCCCCACAAAAAAGCTATAATTATTTAGGTAAATACAAAAGATGTATGGAAAATAAATGAATGCATTTCAAAAGAAAGCTCTGGATCTTATAGCTCCTTGATTTTTTTTTTTTTGTATTACCAAGTAGCTCTACATAAGATGGGAACTTTATTAATACCGTGTTAGTACCTCCTATTTTGTTCTTTAAAACTTTTAATAAGAAAAAAACTGTCCATGCTGTTGAAACAATATAAAGTAAATGAAAAAATTCCTTTTGACCCTTCCTTCTTTACATGGCAGGACTTCTACTTTCACTGAATCAACTTCCGTGTCCTTTCCCGCACTGTGTGCCCTTCACGTGTGTGCTCATGAGCCTGAGTGTTATACCATGGAGGAATGAGTGTGTCCTGTACATCCTGTCGTACTGCCTGGCTCAGCTTTTAAATTTTATGTCTTGATGAATTACCCTAAGAATACATAGAAAACAACCTCATTGTTTTAAATAGTCATATAATGTTTCATTGTTCTTATGAAAATGTTAAAATTTAGTCATTCCTTCCATTGAATACATAAATTATATAAAATTTTTCTTATTATATCTATCTATCTATCTATCTATCTATCTATCTATCTACACATGTATGTGAATTTCTCTAGGATAAAATGTAAGATTGGCCTATTACAGAAATATTTTTCTTCTGAATATTTCTTGGGTTTATACTGAATTAACTTGACGTGTACAGTGTTTATAACCTTTACCACTGAGTTGGCTCTCCAGAAGCCTGAGATGACTGTGAATTCAAGTTCTCTTATTTCCTTGAATATAGGCTTAGTGTCGTCTTCATTGTATGTTATGCAGTGATTCTTGATCTATCACTTTATCATTTTCTGATGTTTTCAAGTGGATTACATAAATCTATCTGTGCCACAGGTAAGAGGTAGCAGAGATTGCAGGTGATTTGTCCAAGTGTAACAGCTAAGAATGGAGTTGAGGCTAGAATCCAGGTCTGGATGGGAGTCCTCTCACAGTGACCCTTTTGCTCTCTTTGTATCTCTCCTTGTTTTAATGTAGCTTTCTATTGAATAATGGATCTGTGCCATAGAATATAGCACAGACCTTGAGTCCTCAAATTGTAAGAATATGGAAAAACAAACTCCTTTAAGGTTAAAATTTGTCAAATTTTATCCATGTTCAAAATGAGTAATATCTATACTAATGGAAAGTATTAATTTCAAGTTTCACTTATAAAATAAAACTATAAAAGGTCATCTTAGTCATAATTTTACATTTTATTAGAGATTGAAAATCATGATTTCATTACTGTTAAGCTTAGTCGTTGTCTTTTTTTGATGGTTGTAAAACGGTGTTGTTTAGTCATTGTTGACCTTTGAAAAACTAGCGATCATTTCAGAGATTATCAATACACCACAATTCTGCTGAGTCTTCCTATGCAAGGATAAGTCTGTGAATTTCAACAAATATATCTAGAAATAAATAAAGCCTGAGTTACTTTACTTTTATTTTCATTTTTAAAGAATACAAAATAGTGATAGAAAAAAACAGTATTAGAAATGATACACAATTTCACTGAACAAAGTAAAAGGAATTCAACAATGGTTGCTGTATTAAGATGATTGTATCTTCAAATTAGTTGTTCAGATAACCAGATATGAATATGCAGATTCATTTAAAGAAGAAAACAAAACAAAACAATAACAAAGAAGTTATAAGAAATTCAAAAGACAAAAAAATCAGAGTGAAAAGAAAAAAAATGTATTAACTGCTCCTTTCAAAAGATCAGCAGAAATCAACAGTACAATTATCTGAACTACTCTGCATATATATCTAAACATATCTTTTTTCCTTCTTTCATTTGTCCTTTTCTTCATCCCAGGCTTTCCTTCCCATTGAACAATTTCGTTCCCTTTCATAGTATCCGTTATACCTTTTAGATTCTCATCACTCTTTCAGGTTCTCACACTAGTGAGATAATACAATATTTGCACATGTAGGTCTGATTTGTTTCACTCACCAACATAATCTCTAGCTGCATCCATTTATTTACAAAAGCCTCGAATTTATCTTTTTTATAGCCGAGTAATACTCTGTTGTGTAAAAATGCCTTATCTTTTTTATTCATTCCTCAGTTGATGGGCATTGGGTTGTTTCCAAGATTTAGCTATGACAAATTGCACAGCTGTAAACATGGGTGCACTTGTATCACTGTGGTATGATGATTGCAGTTCTTTTGGAAAAATACCTAGGAAGGGAATAGCTGGCTTGAATGAGACTCTCAATATTAGCTCTTTGAGGACTCGCCACACTGATTTCCATAATGGTTGTACCAGCCTGTGCTCCCACCAACAGTGGAGAAGGGCTCCTTTTCCCCCTCAGCCTCTCCAGCATTTGTTATTGGTTGACTTCTTGATGACAGCCATTCTTTCTGGCATAAGATGGTATCTCAGTGTTGTTTTAATTTGGATCTCTTTAATGGACCAATGATGTTGAAATTTTCTCATGTATTTATTTGCTATTAGTATCTTTTCATTTGTGAAGTGTATATTTATCTCAGATGCTCATTTTTGGATGGAAACCCAAGTTATTTTAACAAAACTTAATGATGGGCAGTGATTGTATACCATTAAGGCTCATAAGGTTCCCTCACCACCATTGGTGCGGAGGACCTAACAGGAGAAAGCCGGATGCATTCTATTCTGTGATAGGTCTCCAGCCACTTTCTTTAAAGTTAGTAGGTATGCATACTAATTCCATTTCTCAAGAATAAACCTGAAATTTTAACACCATCAGCATGTTCTTTACCCTATTCATCAGCTCAGGGTCTCAAACAAGATGCTAGTTAACACGTGGTAGGTCAGTTCAGACATCTGAACTGCAGGTTCTTGTGGAGGTGGTTATCAGATGCCTCCACTGAGGTAGCATTTGAACCGATGACTGTGAGACCTTTGTGACCGCAATACTGAATCCAAAGAAGATGAAACCTCTTTCACTTCTGCAGGTGTGTGGATGTCAGGCAGTATCTCCTACAACTGAATGGTGGCATGTGGGTAAGTCTTACAGGAGAGAGAAATCTTCATTTAAGTATTCACAAAGGCCTCACTGAATAACTTGGGCTCCTAGTTTAACTGTCTGTAGCACAGTTCTGTTGAAAAGAACGCTGGGAACACAATGTGCAGAAGGTGAGCCTTTTGTATTTTGCTGGTCTTTATCCAAGAAATGCTTTCATTTCATAAATGAAAACATTTAAAGCTATTGCATATGAGCTTCAATATCTTGATTATTTCATCCCTGTGCTACTCACACGAAACCCCTGATATCAGCCTGGCAAGTCCCACTTCTGTATTCTTGCACAGGCAGCCACATCTGGAATGAGAACCACTGGCATCTGGTGCCCAGCCACAAGAGTAATGTCTTGGGATGTTGGTGCTCCGGCTTTTCACTGAGGGGTTGATGCTTCTTTGGCTGACCCATATCTGCTCTACTAAAGCACATTTGGAAGGAGGCTGTGCACAGTGTAACTTGCCTGCTTGGCAGTCTTGCTTCTTTCCTAGCCAAGAAGAAGCAAGGGGCTCATCAAACCAAATTTGAGCCTTCAGCTCTACTTGAAAAATCATAGTGGTTGATGTAGGAATCAGCAAAGTCTTTGAAGTTCTCTGGCATGCAAGGAAATTACAATTTGGTTCTTAACTGAAATGCAAGTTTCCTTTTGAGTTGTTTGGTATCCTGAACACAAAGTTTCCCAGACTTCCATAACCAGCATCATGGGTATTTTTGTGTCACAATTGCATATGACATTTCTTCTTTTTCTTTCTAGATAAGTTTCATTTTATGTGAATAATCAGGCCAGGAGAATGTAAGCCTATTCATGAGAGTCAAATAAGCTCAAATAATGCCCAGGTTGACTGATTATGGAGAAAGAGGCATTTTATTAGCAACAGGTTGTATATTTATATTCATTAGAGCACTAGCAGTGCAGATTCTTATAATCAAATTGATAGAAATTCATCAAAAACCTGAGTCCTCTTTAAATCTTCCTGATTAATAAAATAAATGTCAATGAACGATCCAGCATGTGTGAGCCTCTCTGAGTTCAAAGATGAGGGAAGTACTGCTATTGGGTCCTGTGGTGATGGCAGTGTGGTTTCTAGAGTCCGAAAGGGAACAACACTCTTCATGCACCAGATTCAGGCTTAGATACAGCAGCACCCCTCCTGAGCTGAGAGCCAACTCGCTGCCTCCCAGCCCCCGCTGGATCCTTCTCCTTGTGTGCTACGAACCTGCCTTCCTGGTGCTCCTAAAGAAACTAGAACAGTGAAGTGCTCCTGTATTTTTAAGTGGAAGTACCATTATTGAAATTCATGCAGTGCGATATAATGTAGAGCTGATGACTAAAATAGGTAATTACTGTTTCTTTACTTTTATGAAATTAATAAAAAGTGTATGCTAAGTTAAAAAAAGTGGGTTGAAAGCACTGCCTGTTTAGCAAGTCCCCTATAGTCTCTCATGTGTGTATGCCTGCACTGAGGCCCAGCACCGCTCAAATGCATTGACCTGAAGTAGCATCTCCTGTGTGAGTTTTCCTCTGGGTGACATCCCTGTACACCAGGGTTAGCGACGTTTCTGTGTACATTGCTAGATGCTTTAGATTTATGGATATGCTAGTGTTTTAGACTTCTGTGACCAAATTCCACAAAGTAGGAGACAAAAACAACAAATGTTCATTGTCGATGCTCAGTCCTTCCTTGAGGCAATGAGGAACAAAGAACGTGTGTCTTTTTCCTGGCTTCTGAAGGTGCCCACTAGAGGCCTTGGCGACTTTGGCTACCAGAGACAGCCACCATCTGCACGTGGCTTGCTTCCCTCTATCTCTGGTTCAGACCTATCCCAGTCCACGGTGACCTAATTCTACTTTACATCTGCATAAACGCGTTTCTTTTTTGACACGAGGAACTGAGCTCAGGATTGCCAGGCAGGTGCTTGTGCCACCGAACTACATCCCTGGCTAAAATCCTGTTGCTAAGCAAGGTCACATTCTGAGGTCCTAGGGAGAAATGAATTTTTTGGAGACACTTTCAAACCCACCATATGCAAGCCGTCTAATCTCTGTTGTGCATGGGGTGCTCCAAAGCTGATGAGCTGTAGCTATCACTGCTGTCGTAGCACTTAACATCCATAGATAATACATGAATGCTTTAGTGAGTAGGCTCTGTTCCCTCACAAAGTCTTTCTATGGACATTGCAATATGGATTATATATATGATATATATATATATATATATATATATATATCATATAATATATTTTTTCACATACCCTTAAGTGTTATTTTTCTTCAGACTTTTATCCAGCAGTTGAAAACAGCATTCTTAGTCTGTGGGCTGTACCGGACCAGGAAGTGGGCAGGGGAGATTTGGCCCTCAGGCCGCAGTTTGTGAGCAACTGAAATAAAGTGTCACTGAGCAGGCAGAGGTAACACTACGGGAAGTTTTCTTCCTCCCGCTTATAAATAAAGGAGCCAAATTCTGCAAAAATCTGTTTGTGATTTTCATTATGAAAGCTCCATTCCGCAGCCCCCTGCTTCACAGAGAGGAAACCAGACTGACCAGTAGTGATGCTTGTTCGGCAGTGCTGGTCCTAGTGTGAGCGCCAAAATCTTGGTAAGGATTCTGCTGTCAGGACTAAGAGGCGATGTAGGCTTAGGCGAAGAGCAGGACCCAAAAGCTTTGTGTTGAGGGATTAGAGCACTTCCCTCATGGGCTCATAGCCTGCCCGATGCCAAAGATTTGAGAATCCTTTGGCGATCCTTTAAAATAAAGGTATTTGTGACTCAATACAACGTGGCATTCTGGTAATATGTTATCAATCCCTAGACATTCATTTGAGGCCAGATATTAGATAAAACCCTGAACATCTGAACAGACTTTAGCCTCTAATGCTAGGACTTGTTAAATCATCTCGGCATAAAACCAAAAACCTGATCTAGTAAAATAATGGCACTTCAATTTAAAATTTCAGGGCCTGCGATGTAGCTCAGTAGTACAGTGCCTGCCTGGCAAGTGCCAGGTCCTGAGTTCAATTCCCAGTACCAAAAAATAAATGAATAAAATTTTAGGCATATCTCATCTAGTAAAATTTAGGTGTAAATTTATATGTAAAGCTTGAAGATATTGCTAAACATTGTAATTATGTAACTGACCTTTCTGATTATAAAACCAATGCTTGATCATTGCAGAAGAATAAAATAATGTAGAACTGAATACTATAAAAAGTGAAAGTTTCTCATAATACCAATTCCCACAGATAATTTCTGAGAAGCTTTTGGTATATCTTTTTCCAAACATCCCTCCCACTATGTAATTGTAAAAATAAGTGGAAAAAATACACCCTGAACAAATATTTTACATGTTTTTAAGATGAAGTTTGTGAATATGAAAAGCAAAGCAGGATTAAGTGCTAAACCTAATTACTCAGTGAGCACATAGAATGCTGGCAAGAGGGCAGGAAGGAGGCCTGTTTCCCAGTGCTAAGGCAAATGTCTTTGCTTTTGTTTGTTTGTTTTTGTTTTGCTTTGCTTTGTTTTATTTCAAAAAGTAGAGAATGGCCAGGTATGAGCACACATCAACACTACTCCTTCCAATACTCATGCAGAGCAGATACTCACTGTTCTCATTTTGCAGATAAGGGTACCAAAGGTCAGTTTAGGAAACTTGCCAAAGGCCACACAGCCACAAATACAATGACAACAGAGTTAGGAGGCATGCCCACGTCTGGGTCGTCACAGAGCATGTTTGGCCCTCTAGGACACTAGTAATAAAGGCTGTCGACATTCCGTAGGTGAATCCTAAGTGCCGAGAGTCTCCATCCACTTCTGTATGAAAGTAGATTATCTGTCCCCTTCCACATACAAATTTTTCCATGTTGTTTCAGAATGGGAACAATGCAGCCCTTCCATCTACCGAGTATGTAAACCACACAGTCCTTCCAATACCCACTCGAGACTATGCCAAGGGACTCCTCCGGAAATCCACCTGAGCAGGCTCACAGATTTGCTCCATTCTTAGACAGCCCTTCTGCAGCAACGTGTGCTGTAGACGGTACGTGCCGACGTGCTGATGTCGCTGCAGAGCATGGGTACCTATTTTAACACTGCTCTTAGGTTGCTCAGGTAGCTGGCAGAACTCATGAGAGATACTTCTCCTTCTCTGACCCTTGCTCCAGTCTTTGGTCATTGTCTTTATTTCCTATGAATTATGCACCCGTTCGGTTCCAAATGTTGTGCCGAACCTTGAGGATATAAAGGCGAATAAAATACAGGCTGTGCTGAAACCTCACAGTCTAATGGGTTAAAATGAAGAAATGTATTGCTTACAGTTTCTTAGGTGTCAGGATGCAATTATTGCTTGTATACTCATGCAGAAATAGTTGAGGTGGTATCCAACTTGGCTGTAAAGATCCAGGGAGGCCTCACAGTGGCAGTGAGATATCTCAGGTAGGCTATGAAGTATGTATTGGTGATTGCCAGGTATTGAGTGTGTGTGCATACATGGGTGCGTGCGTGCATGTGTTTATCTGTGTGTGTGTGTGTGTGTGTGTGTGTGTGTGTGTGTGTGTGTGTTTGGTTAGGTACAGGAGTTGCCATGTGGTATTTTTAGGTAGAAGAAACAGCCAGTGGGAAAGTCCAGAGATGTCAGAGTGTGGCAGTGTGGCACATTCATGGCAGCTTGGGTAGTGTGAAGTGCAGTGGGTCATGAGAGTTGATGGGGCCAGAGGGTGCCAGGTCAATACATCTGAGACACAGCGTCTCTTTTTCTCCCAGAACAGTGCCATACGTTGTGTGTTAATGGGAATGTCAATAAGAATGAAATATACATGAAGAATAAATGAAACTTAATTTAATTCTTCACTTAAGAAACTGTATATCACCCATAATGCTGTCTTGGGGAACATGTGGCCCAACTTAAAAGTAACATAACCAAAATAAACCTCTTGATTCTTAGTCCTGTTGAACTGCTATGGCAAAACCCCTGGAGTGGGTAATTACAAACAAGAGAAATTCATTGCTCTTAGTCTTGGAGGCGGGGACACCTAAGACCGCAGCACCTACACACATTCTGTTTGGTGAGGACATGCGTCTCACAGATGGTGATTTCCTAAGGTGGCCTCATGCAGGTGAAGAGGTGAATATGCTCTGTGGAGCTAATCCCAGTCCCACTTATTCTTGCCCGAAGGCCCTGCCTTCCCGCACCATCACCTTGAGGGTAAGTTTCGACATAGAATTTGGAAAGAACATAACCATTCAGGCCACAGGAGAACCCAAAGGACATGAGTCCTTCTATTTTGTAAATGAGTTCTAGCTAAGTATTTCCACATAGTGACCCAGGGTTTCTTTTGTTTTTTTTTTTAGTAACTTTTGATACAGAATATTATGACAACATAATCATTTATGCAATAAAACTTTACTGTCCTTTATTAAAATCTTAGATTTCTGATTATTAGTTCACTGTTATAATCTGATTAATGTTATTTGTTTCATTTTCAGGGACTTAATCCAAGTTAATTTAATTCTGATGGTTACTAATTGGACAAGGGGGATAGTCTGCTGGGTCATGGCTATCTGCTCTTAATTGTATCACATTTCTGGTTGAAAGTCTGCCTCGTGTGCTAAACATTTTTGCTGCCTTGATGAATTCATTCATATGGATGAATATTCCTTATTTTTTATTTCACTGAGGTTTATAGAAACTTGTGTGATTCTTTACAAAAACCTTACTATATGTCTCTTTTCAGTGCAGTCTAAATTATAATTAGCGTATTTATATAGATTATACTTTGGAAATATAAATTCATTATATTAGCCTTATCTGTTAATATTTTCTTTGTTTTGTCAATTCAATGATTATTGCTTTTCTTTTGTGTTTTTGAAGGAACTATCATGGAGTATGTTTATTACAACGAATTTAGTCACGAAATCTTATGCCTTGGCATGATTTTGGATATGATCTGAGTATATGTATTTGAGGCTTTATTGTATTAAATAAACAACACTTAAGTACCTTTCCTAAGGTGTGTTCATTAGGGTAACTTAGGTGCGGGATGCCAGTGGGCTGAAGGAAGTAGCTCCAAGCTGTGCTGTGCTGGGGGAGGGGCAGGGAGGGCAGGGTAGAGCTGCACTTTACTGGTTGAGTTCAACAGAGATGGGAGGGAAGGGCTTTGATAACATTTCTGGAGTTGCCTTGTAATAACTTATCGAAACTACTATTTACTTCCTGGGTCATCTTGATGGAAACTAAACTATAAGACCTGATTGATCCTTTGGCTCCAATAGTAGAATAACCTCTCAAAATAATTGCGCAAAACTATAGTCAATCATCTGTATTCATAGGTTCCACAGCTATGGGTTCCACCAATTACCAAAAACAAAAAAAAAGTCTGTATTGATCATGTATACTGTTCACTAAACTGTGTAACAATGATTTACATACACATTTGCATTGCATTAGGACTTTTTTTCCTATGTATTTTCTCTTTAACTGAAGGATTACTCAATGAATTTTAAGTATATAAATGACTAATTTTGAATGTTTTAAAATAGATGTACCTATATCAGTTTACAATAAACTTCCAGCCCCATGAAGATATTGAATAAAAACCTTACATGCAGGTGCCGCATAATCTCTTAAATGTGAAATTTCTTGAAACATCCTCACTTCTGTCTAATTATAATGTTGCTCTCCACTTCTATGACCTAAAAAATTTTCATTGCCTTTAAAACTCCTTTAATCTTTGTTTTATACAAATGTATCTCAAATCAGAGATTGATTTTTTTTTTACTCAAATTGGATCTTATTCATTGGGAGTTTAACCAGTTTATAAGTAAAATCCACTCTATTTCTGTCAAAATCTTCTGTCAATTTTACTACATTTTTGATATTTTTCTTTTGCTACTTTTTTCTTGCGTTTTCACTTGTCTTTTCATTCCAGAAACTTGTAATGTGTATATAATCTATTTTTGTCTATACCTCAGTGACAAATTGCCTTGGGTGAACTACCACCTGACGCAGTAATTAATGGTTTTCCCAGTTAGTATTTCAAATTCACTCGTCTCCAGCCAGTGCTTTGCAAATTCTCTGCTTACATTATAAATACTAACACCAGGAACTTGTTAGTTTTTTTTTTTTTAAAGGAATGCAAGCTCTCTTCCAGTTTTGTCGGGTGAAGATGAGAGTATCTTATTTGTACTCGTCCAGCCCTCAGTTACAAGGCATTTTTATGGAACATATACTTGGCTTAACAATGTCCATATTTATAGTATTACGTGGCAAAAATAAAACAGTTCTCACTTACATTGAATATTTTGTATACACTTTTGTTTAAAATTGCATAAACTAAAAGTTTTAGATTTCACTTACAAATGTATTTTGTTTCTAGCTTTATTACCCTATATGTAGCAATTTTAAATTCCAGGTCCTTAACTAGTTTTGACTATCAAATCTTTCATACAACTGTCTCTTTATTTTATTTAATTTTTCTGTTGGTGGCAGTAAATTATGGAGCAAAGATTTCAGAGAAGGCTCTTAGTCAATATACTTTCTTTACCCTTTGATGATCCAGTTGCTTTTATACACAAATATTAACTTGGCAGAGTATATAATTCCTGGCTCAAAATTATTTCCCTCAAAACTCTGTGAATGTTGTTCCATTGTCTTCTGGAATTTAGAATTTCACGAGAGAAAAAATTTGAGACGGGTCTGACTTTTGCTCCTGTGTAGGTAACCCGCTGTCTGTGCCAGATACTTGCAAATTCTTTCTTTAGCCTTGAAATTTACAAGTCATGAGGATGTGTCTAGTTGTTACTACCTCTTTCCCCTCCTTCTTCTCCTTCTCATTTTTCCTCTTTTGTTCTTGTTTTTGCTCCTCTTCCTCTTCCTCTTCTTCATGGAAACAGTGTCTTTCTATACAGTTCAGGCTGGACTTGAACTCATTGTGTAGCCCAGGCTGGCTGGCCTCAAGCTTGCAGTGAACCTCCTGCCTCACCCTTCGGAGTTTTGGGATTATAGCACGTGCCACCATGCTTGGCCTTTTCATTAAATTTTAAGGACACCCTGGTGAACCTTCTTCATTTGTAGGCCTATTTTGTTCCTCAACTCTGTCAAGTTTTCTTCAATTAGTTCTGTAGTTATTGTTTCAATTTCATTTGCTTTGTTCTCTGTGTCAGGTATTCCTAGTCGACGTAGGTTCTATTTCCTGGATGGTTCCTCTATAACTCTCTTTCCCTCTTTTCTTAATTTCTTTGGCCATTTCCTCTGCATTCTGTGAGAATTGCTTTTGTTCTGCATTTGCTTCAAAAATTTTATTTTTTAACCGACTTTTTTTTTTTTTTGTACCAGGGATTGAGCTCAGGCTCTTGTGTTTGCCAGGCAGGTGCTTATGCCACTGAGCTATCTCCCTAGCCCAACCAACCATTCTTATGTGCTTCTTTTAAATGGAAGGCCTCCCATATGATCAAGCACCAGCTGCTTTACAATTAAGTCCACTGAGTAATGAACTCTTGTAGGATGTTCGGTACTTTCTAGGAGATCGCTGCAGACCAGCACGTCAGTATCAAGAGAAGGCATTTTCTCAATTTCTTAGCTTTACTGCTTTCTTCCAAACTGTAGTCTTAGGATGTTTTCAACAATTTTTTGCAATAAAGTCCAAAAATGCAGTCTTCTCAAACATGAAGGTTGAAGAAGAACCAAAATGGCTCCCTTATATCATCTCTGGGTGCTTACGTCTACATTAAAGTATTATAAATAATCTTGAGTTATTTAAAGTATGTAGGTTGACATGGCTGACACTGACAAAGGTTCTACAATCTCAGGTACAGGATCTCAGGATAAATCCTGAG
>NDGM011092448.1:0-12053 GCA_002564305.1 Octomys mimax
TGAAACTGTCTAATTGCTATTTGTTTATCAATAAAATTCTGGGAAAAAAAAAAAGAATAGAGTTATGAGGGCCGGGGAGATGACTCAGTGGAATAAGCACATCCCTGACAAATGCAGGGGCCTGAGTTCAATCCCTGGTTCCGCAAAAAAAAAAGAATAGAGTTTTGAAGCAGAACACAGTGGGTGAAGAGGGCCAGCCAGATAGCTTAGTGAACTAAAGCACCTGCTTAGGCAAAGTGCAGTGGCCAGGGTTTGATCCCTAGTGTGCTGTGTGGGCCCCATCCCCGGGGTGCACTGAGATGGCAACTGAAACTGGGCATGGTGGGGCACACCTGTAATCCCAGCATTTGGAGACTGAAAACAGGAGAATCACAAAGAGTCTGATCTGTGTAGTGAGACCTTGTAGACCCTGTGGACTCTGTCCTAAAAACAAAAAAAAAAAAAAAAAAAAAAAAAAGGAAGAAAGAAAGAAAGAAAAGAAGACAGAGGGTGAAATCTATCTTCTATATCTAACTGTGTGTCAAAACCCTAGAAGGGCATTTACAGTGACTGTAGGGAAAGGTAGGATTGCATAGGCCCCACTGGCTCCTGTATGTCTTGCTAGATCGGTTAAGAATTCAAATGTTTGACTTTAGTTTTCAGGGACAGTGTCTCACGGCCATGTTTAGAGAGAGCAACCTTGAGAAATGATGGAGTGTTTCCCTCTGGGCAAAGAGAAGCTTGACTTACTATTTACTATGAAAGTGATCGGCTCTCCAAAATTGTGTTTCTCAGCTGAAACCAAACCCAGTGTGTACAACAGCATCCATCTAGGCCCCTGCTCAAACTCTTGTGAAATGATGGGGCAAACACTGTGGCATTCATGTTGCTATTGTGCTTTGAAGGATAAAGGTCTTTGTCCTTGACCTTGAGTTCTTCTGTCTTCTTCCGTAATTTACAAAACATGAGTTAGCTTTCAAGAACGTTCTAGAGCAAAACCTCAGACTTGGCAACCCCTACTGATACACATAGTCTTTACCATGCACATGACTGTGCGTATCACTTAAGAATATTGAGGAATCTATAGCAAGGCTTTGAGGAACCCGCAGGGAGGTCTTGAGGAGGCAGTGTCCCGCACTGAGCTTCTGTAGTACCCAATGGGCAGATATGGCGGCAGCTTTTCACAAGGCAGCTAAGTCCCGGCAGCGAGAACACTGAGGGTGAAACCAGCCTGGCTTTCAAAAACATCTGGGGCTGTTGGAGAAAAAGGAAGGTTACAAACTTCATGCAGATGACTATCATAAAAAGCAAGAGTTCCTCAAAGCTCTTCGAAAGAAAGCTCTTGAAAAAATCAAGATGAAGAACATTGATACTATATTTTTAATATTTTCAATATCATGTCATGTTGCTACTCTAAATATTTCTTATTTTGTAAAACTTTAAATGACAATTGCTCAGAGCAAATAGTAACATGTATAATATATATGATATATACATAGATATATATATCACATATATATGGAGGAATTGGAATCTTACTACTTTTTCTGTCTCTTTTCAATATCACCTCATCCGTAAGCTTTTCAATTTTAAATTTTGGCCAAGAAATACTAATCATTTGAAACTTCGAACATCTCTTTCCACCAACTTATCTTAATTTTCTGTCTCTTCCCAAGACTTGTTCAAGCACAGACACACAAAACATACATGAATTAAATTAAAAGCAGTAATGTGGTCTTTTGGTCTCTCCACTACTCATGCTGTGACATTTATTCCACCTTGAACATCTCTAAGAGTTACATCAACATCATAACATAATATGATATAATAAACAGATTGGCAACATAAAATATATTGCTGTAATCTTATAAACGGCAGGCTGCAATAAGATAATTATGAGGATGAATAGCTTTCTTAATGTCAAATACAATAATATTTTCAATAAGCTCATGACAGAGCATCCTCTGTTTCTTTGCAACCAATACTGAAGATGTGTGGAAATATGAACTTTCTCTCAAATCCATAAAAGCCTGAGTAGAGATAGTGACATAATTATAATTATATTAAGAAGCATGGTTGATTGGCTGTCAGCACACTTTACATTTAACAATCCTGGGTGTTTTTACATGATAATGGCATAATGACAGTAATGAACTTAGAAGTTATTCTTAGCAGAGTATCACAGCAGAGTACAATCGATTTCTGTAGAAGCCATGAATGCAGTCCTCACCCTTATAGGTTATTGTAAATGCAAAGCACAAATTCTCATTCATAACTACTTAATTAAAGAACATTATCAGTTTACCTGTAATTGCTTTAATTTATCACAGTGTTACAATTTATAAGTAATGTGTGTTATTCTTCAGTAGTTTTATTGTAATTACACATAATTTACAATTCACATTACCAGATTTCTAATTAGTCTCTAAATATTCTTGGTTATAAAAATGAAAATACTATTTTAAGGAGACTATGATAATTAACAATATATTAAGTCTATTGGCTATCAAGCATATACCAAACAATAAAGTCAACTAATTCAAGCTATTTAGCCAATGGGTTATAAAACTTTATAAAGTTATGGACTACAATTTAGTCAGCCTTTAAGGTGTCACCATTAATAAGAGTTCCAAATTAATCTTGATAGAACTCTGGCCCACATTATCTTTTGAAAAGTAATGCCTTTATCTCCTTTTCTTTTTGGGTAGCTAGCGTTAGATATGGGAGCTGGTGGTTTAAACGCCTGTTAGACTATTTCTAATGGAGCCTTCCTGTTTTTAAAGTTTTTGAATTACTCAGCTCAGTAGGTTGAACAAGAAAAACATCAACCAACTGAATCTGTTGTTTCTAGAAACTGGGAACAATACTGTGGTGGTTTAATTTTTTAAAAGTCATTAATTTGAATTATGAGTGTTTTTAAAAACGTTTTGGCATAATGTAGCAATGAGCCAAGGTCACATGACCCACGCCTTTTAGTTGAAGACACAGGACTGGTTATAAATATTCCATAGAATATACAACCACCTATGTAGCATGCTTTGAAAGATCTTTTAAGTTTAGTGTCTCTTTAAACTAACTTGAACTTGGTACAAAAACAATACTTGTGGTTGATTAAGCATTTATCCTCAAAATGTCTATAACTGCAAACATAATATCAACATGGTTAAAACATTGAGTATCCTTGAATACACAGTGCTTAGAGATGTGGCAATATTAGGCAAAAGAATTAGAAACACAGAAAATTTTTCAAAGGGTAACAGGATTTCTGTGGAGAAAAGAAGCTGAGGCAAAGAAATGTATCAAAAGTGTATGTGGTAGGACTGAAGCCCTAGACACATCCATCTGTGTTCTGCCAAGAAAGAAAAGATCATGGATGAGAATCAGGACTAGCATCAAGGACGCATATCCATTCCCCAGTAAGGCTGCCTAAGGCTAGCCATCAAGTCACCCTCCTAAGATGTTTTTATCCCAGACTTTGAAGCATCTCCATACCTTTAAAGAAACTGAAACTTCCTATTTAAAATAAAAATAATTCATTATAACTTTGTAAATTAAATCAAAAGATAGCCTCCTAACATGATAAATTTCATTAAGAGTTCAAGACATATCACTACAACTACAAATGATGTACTAAATTCATCTGTATTGAAATTCGGTTGCAATGAAGAAAATGGGTCTCCTTGTCAGGTAATACTCCAATTACACTCAAGGCCCTAGGCAGACGTGGACTACTAGCAGTGGTCTGTTCTGGACACTTTTGTCTTGAACATCTCTATTGAAAGTGACCACGCCTTCAGTCTGTACCATGCTGTGTTCAGAGACCTAACCAAAGAAGCTACCAAAATGTGAACATTACACAATATTAGGGTTAATAGGGCCATCTAGTCTCTTCTGTTAATGGGTGTCGCTGCAAAACGAACTCAACAAAGCTTTATTTTGAGGCATTTGAAGACTAACTTGGAAAGAATTGTGTAATAATGGTGCCCATTGTAACTGGATTTGACCCATGGGTAACTTGTAGTGCAGCTAAAAACCCCACATTGAGTACTGAGTATACTTCTCTCTCAAGCCATGCATTTCAGTTAGCCTATGATGTCACAAGAAACACTGTAGAATTGAATAGTTATTTCCATTTCAATCAGACTCAGTATATTTTTTGTTCAGTTAAGATGTCCACGGTATCTGCAGGGCTTTCCTTTCCAGACTGTCTTCTTTCAATATGCTCAAATCAGCTACTAGTTTAGATTATAAATGGGCCTCAATTATTGCTAGAAACAGGTTGATGAAGTTGATTTTCTACAGTAAAATCTCTCTCTCTCTCTCTCTCTCTCTCTCTAGTTTTAAATCACAGTTAAACATATATAGGAATATTATGGTGGAAATTGCACTAATCGAAGCGGAGTTAAATGGGCTTCATAAGGGGTAAGGACATGCCATACCTCAGCTGATTGCTTCTCGATTAGGACACAGAACGCTATCCCATTCTTCCTTTTGAGTATGACATGAGTTTGTGCAGTGCACTACATAAATGATTTTCCATGGCTTTTTAAAAGGCGGTGCATATTAATATTTTAAACTGAAGTAATTGCTTCTTGCTCAGCAATGGGTTTCATTTATGAGTGTTTATCCTCTGCAAATGGAAAGTATGGTTAATCTAAGTTAAAAATGGATTCTTTAAATAGCTCTAATTACATTCTGTTTATATTTGTGTGTATTAGACACTTAAGATTTAATCGGTTGCATTTCTAACAAACCATAATGTTTATTAGCTGGTTTTAAATTATTGTTATGGATGGCAATTGAATGAGAAAATAAATGACTTGTCTGCCATAAAACCCAGTAACCAAATGATGGACTAAGGTTTAGAAAATTATTTTTCATATAACTTTAAATTTTAAAATAACTCATCATTAAAAATAGTATCAGAAAGAGGTCACATAAGGCCAATTAATTATTTTCTCTTTTTACCATCTAATGATAAAGACAAGTAGTCAATAATGATACAAGGTTAGTGGGGTGTTTATACTCAAGAAATTGTTAAAATCTTGATGTTTGAGATTTTGTACTTTAATTTCATTAACTTTACTTTGAAGAAAATAAATATCCCCCAAAATAGGTTATTAAAATATTTTTAAAACCTTATGGTTTTAAGTGTATGTAAAGCTATCTTAAATCAATATAAATTGCTTAAATTCTGTATTTATTAACCAGAAAGGGCTCAGTTGAATTATTTGTCCTTCCTGAGAAAGATTTCCCGCTTCCTAGGAGAAAACACCTTGATTACACGTTGGTTAAAGCACAGTGATTGAGAAGACTCACAGTCGCTTCTCTGATGCTTCATTTTCTATTTGTTTTCCTGAGATACTCAAAATATTCAAAGTGAAATTAAATCAAAAGACAATTTATTAATAATAACACCCGTATCCCTACGGACCTACAAACATTTATGGTTGTTTTCAAAATGCAGTAGTATTCCCAGAAAAGAAGTTTGTAGGCTTATTAGTGTCATTTTATAAATAAGAAAGTAATGAGGAAATATTATGACTTCTTTGCCTAGAGATAAGCTAAAAAGAGGATATTATGGTACACCACCTTCTCACTAAGAAATACTTAATTAGAAAGCAGTGGGACCTTTCATAAGTCACTGAATCTTTTCTTTTTGTACTTCAATTTCCTTACCAGTAAAGATAGGGTCATAGTAGTCCCTTAAAAAGTTAGTGTGAGGATTAAGGCTGGCAAGTTATCTCAGCTCAGTGGACTAAGTACCTGCTTAGGCAAACACAGGAACTGGGGTTCAATCCCCAGCACCACATGCCCTACCAGTACTGATCCAGAGCGCTCTGAGCTAGCCACTGAGAACTGGCGTGGTGGCACATGCCTGTAATCCCAAAGCTGGGAAGGCTGAAAACAGAGGATCATTATGAGTCCAAGCTGCATAGTGAGACCCTGTACCAAATTCATTAAAAATAAAATAAAATAAAGGCTAGTGTGAAGTTTACATGGAGTTATATGTGAAAGTACATAGAACAATACTTCTATATAAATTGGATGGGGGTTTTTGTTGTTGTTTTTGTTTTTGTATTGTTTAGGGAAAGGTCTACAGAGTTCTCAGGGTCTCACTACTAGATCAGACTCATAGTGATCCACCTGTTTACAACCTCCCAAGAGCTGGGATTACAGGCGTACTCTACCATGCCCAGTCTCAATTGCTGACACAGTGCACCCTGGGGGCAGGGCCCAGGGATTGAACTATAGGCCCCTGAGCCTGCTTGCAGGAGCTTTAATCCACTGAGCTATTCAGCCAACCTTAAAGTTGAAAAGGATTGTTTTTTGTTTGTTTGTTTGTTTGTTTGTTTTTGTTGTTGTTTAGCTGGCTCAGGCTGCCTTAAGGACGGGTCTGGTAAAGCATATGTAGCTGGGGATCGAATCATGGTATCCTGTGCTTGACTGTGTTTGCATAAGCAGGCACTTAAACAACTGAGCTAACCAGCAGGCCCCCCAAAAATTGGATGTTAATGCTGTATTTATTTCATCTCTGCTGTAGCAAATGCTATAACCAAATGCTATAATCTACTATAGACTGAATTTTTTTTTTACCATTGAAGCATTCCTCATTCCTTTCTTTTCCATTTCTGTTGCTTCTTTTAAACACATGGCCTTCATACTATATGTCCATATATTAGACCTCTCACATTTGATCTGGCTTCTCTGCCCAACTACAGAGCCCTACTGCTGTGTCTCCTCAAGTGCCAACAGTCTCACTAATTCTCATGCCTAAAGTTGCCAGCAGCTTGCCACTCTTCATCAAGCACAGTTCCATGTGCTCACCTCCATGGGCAGCTCTTTCCAGGATCCCGTGCCACCACCTACCCTGCCAGCTCTTAAGTCCCCAGATCCTTCAACTACATCTCAGCCAGTCCCCACCACCCACCCCTGGTTGTCCTGCTCTCCCTGGAGCCTTTTTGTTTTCTTGCGGTGCACTCTAAGAAGGCCACCTACCTCTGGCCTTGTGGAAGTCTTCTCCACTCTTTATCCCTGAGACAAAATCCATTTTCATTGCAGTCCTTTTCTAGATCCACCCAACTCTGGCTTCCAGATACATCTTCTTTACACTATTCACATACCATGTATCATTTTCATCTCTGAGCATAAATATTACTAAAGAGACCTTCTCTCTCCTACTGTGTACCCAGGTTCATGTCCTCAACCTGGAACTCTGGTCTAGCACATTGTGGGTACTTATAACTACTTGTAAATGGATGTTTATGAAATGATTTAATGAATGTTCCTTAATGATTTGTGCTCTACCTTTCATAGCTAAGAAAGGAAAAGTGAAAGTGACCATTCATAGATAATATATTATTGCTTAAATAATAATTGTTTGGTAAAGACTGTAACTGCCTCCTCTTTCGCCTGCCTCCCAATAACCATTTCCTTTTTTAATCAGTTCCTTTTTTAATTTTTGATTTTGGTCATATACAGTGCGGGTGCCAGTGATGTGAGATGAATAACACAGTCTTTGTTAGCACTAGTCATAATCTTAGAGACAGCAGTGAAGAAAAACATGCACCATACTTAATAGTGAAAAGCAGTGCACATTGCGGCAGGGACCAGGAGGGAATCATGGAAACAGAGAATAAGCACCCAGCTTTGTCTGGATTCCAGGAAGAACCTCCTGAGGATGAGATTTTTCAAACAGGAATTGGAGTGACCAACCAAACAGAAGAGGGGGTGACAAGCCACTGTCATACAAAGACCCAAGCTAGATTCTTGGTCCAAAGATGAAAAAGAAAAGAACCCTGCTCCCCCAGCTTTCATGAATAACATAACAATTTTCAATACATGCCATGAAGAAAACAAGTAGATAATTGTTATAAAGTAGGGGGATGGCTTCTAACTATATAAAGTATCCTACATAGACCTTTCTGAAGAGATGCCATGTAAGCTGAAAAATTTGTAAGATAAGAAGGCAACCATGGGGAAATCAATCCAGAGTTGTTCATTTGTTTCCTTGCTTGGAGACCAGATCTCACTGTCACCCAAGCTGGTCTTGAACTCACTGTGTAGTCTTGGATGACCTCAGACTGTCCTCTTGCCTCATATTCCTCTGCGCTTGGACTACAGGCATGCTCTATCATGCCTGCCTTACAAGGGTCCTTGCCAAAGGATGAGGCTGTGCAGAGTTCTAATGGTGGGAAGAAATGCTGTCCAAAGAAGAAAAAGAAGATCAATGTGGCTGGTAGAGCAGGTGACCTGAGATGAAGTTAAAAATGAGCCTCTGGGCTGTGGAGGACTTCGTGGGCCAAGAGAACAAGTGTACAGTGTACACCGAGGGCACCATTAAGCTATTCGTGGGCTGTAAGCAGCAGGACCAAATTTACACCTTAACATACTGCTTTGCTAGGGATGGAAGAATAAGAGTGGGACCTCCAGGGTAATTGCAGCTCAGCCTCAGAAGGAAACAGTGAAAATAGTAGCAGGAGAATTTTGTGTATCGTTGGTGAAGTATGCCTAGGACACGAGGATCGGAGGTGGGCTGAACAAAAGAAGAATGAAAGGAAGAGAAAGGCCAAGGCCAGCAATAGTCACTACTGTGTGAAGGACTCTGCTAACTCTTTACTTCTGAACCTGTTTCTGCGGCTCTGACTTTTGTTTTTTTCAATGCTGAGTATCAAACCCAGGTTCTTTACAGTGAGCTATGTACCCAGGCCTTTTTGTGTGTGTTTTGGTGTTTTTTTTTTTTTTTTTTTTTTGAGACATGGTTTCACTTGTTGAACTTGTAATCTTCCTGCCTCAGGTCCCAAAGTGCTGAGATTATAGGCAAAGGCCACCATAACAGGTCTGCAACTTTTTTATACCCTAACCTTATTATAATTTGAATATTACTTAGCCAAAATCCTTGGAATTAGAAATGTTTTGGATTTGGGATTATTCTGAATTTTGCAATATTTGCATATACAAGAGATATCTTAGGGACGGGACCTAAGACCAAACTTAAAACTCCATTATGTTTCATATATACCTAATACACATAGCCTGAAGGTGATTATTCATTTTATTATCACTGCATTTTGGCTATGACATATCATGCAAGGTTGGATGTGGAGTTTTCCACTTGTAGCAACCTTTCTGTCATTCCTCAGACAAAGTTTCAAATTTTGGAGCATTTCAGATTTTGGATTTTCAGATTAGGAATTCTCAGTACAAAGCTGAAAACTTTTCAATTGTTTAAATCATAAATTTAGCTCTTGCAACCTCAAAATAAGCATGGAAGAAAGAGATCAGAAACTCCAATGAAAGTAAATAGGATCTTAGGTCGCAAATCTGACTTCTCTGGAATCCCAGTCATGTTCATCCCTAAGCAGAAATTTAAGGAAACCTCTGCAACTGTTCGCAAGACCACATATCCACTGAAGAACGCTTCTCACGTGAGCTTGAAAAGATGCCTCAGAGTTGCCTGATACTGCATCTGAGATTCCACGGCCCTCTCCTGCAGTATGAAGCCACTGAGGACAGCAGCCGAGCCACAGAACAACACAGCCCGCTGTTCATCAGTTTTAAGTGCTCCCGTTGAGTGAATAAGTAATTCCACATGAATCCCACTGTGGAGTAAGCCGACTTTACTTCGTGTTTGCTGCTACATGAGACTCTGCTTATATCCTACACTACTAACATTTTATAGCTAGAAAGAGCACCAAATACCAAGTTACCTGATACCTTCATACTATACATGGGAAACTTAGGATGTAGAATATTAAGGCAATTTGGAGCATATTCAAAAAACAAATCACAACCTTTGCAACAAGAAAGGTTTGAATGGTAATTCTACCCATGTCTCTTACTAGCCTGGCAAACTGAAGTCTATGCCTTCCTTCCATATCCTTATTTTAAAATGGAAATAATAGTCCCTACTTTGCAGACTATTTAAGTGAGCTAGAGCTAATCTATGTCAAATACATGGCATAAAACGTTCAGTAAGACCAAGCATGTTGTCCTAGCTCTAGGGAGGCTGAGGCAGGAGATTGCCAGGAGTTAGAGGCCAGCCTATGCTACACAATGAGATCCTGTCTCAAAAAAAAATGGCAACTATTATTTAATATCCTGTTTTTCTTGTCCACTACTGACTTGACAAAACTGTTTAGCCCCTAATGCAAGCCTATAACTCATTTCCAATCTAGCATTCCTTTCTCTATGTAACATACACCCTATAGAAATTTTCATGAGTTCACAGACTTTCACCAGGTCTATTGAAGAATGACAAACAGACATGTCCCCTCTTGAACCCATTTCAAGCCCTTGGAGGCTTTTTTGCACCCTAGAGAATCAGGTACACAATTTGTAATTTTATTCAGCAGTGAAATGCCACTGTAGTACAAAAACATTAAAAAAATAAAAAGCTAAAGCAATATTTCAACCCTGAGAACCAGGTCTGGCACACAGAATAAAAGACTCTTTAATAGGAAGAATAATCTATCAATTTTGTGAAAGGGCTTTTGGAAAACGCTCAAAGTCCTGCTGCATAAATGGTACATTGTCCTAGATTTTTTTTTCTGGAAATTGTAAGCTAACACTAAAGAACAGAATTCCTTTTGCCTACATTTTTAGAATATGTTATGGAGACAACTCTATTTTCTAGAGGTTAATAAATGACATAAGCAAAAGAGATAGCACAGAGTGAAGGAAGATGACAATTATAATAATCTCATGCACCTTTCTAAACCTAAAGACATTTTTAAAACTATGTTTGTCCATAAAAGGAATCTCTCCTCTGATTATTGTCCTATGCACTTTCTGGTATTTTTCTTATGCTAAAATACGGTTATATTCCCGTTCCCGCAGGAGGGAAGGCACGTATGTGTACAAGTTCCTGGAGCTCACTTCTGGTACCAGCCACTGGAGTGTGCTCTCGAGTACACGCAGCCTGCCTGTGCCTCCCGAAGGTGACAGGATGTGAAGAAAGTTCCTGAAGACGCTGTAGGGTGTCCTCCAGAGAGCTGTGACCGCGGGTAACCACTCAGTGCTGCAGGGCAGCCAGGCATGCCAGAGAGCTGAAGAGAAAGGGCAAAACCTTGCAACGGGGAAGTCGTGCTCTAAAAGTAGAAACGCTCCGTCGTGAGCTGTGAATGGCTCTAGTTTTGCTCCTTCATTTTTAAGAGTGAAGCTAAGGCGAGGAATATACCCATTCTTGGGCTTGACCTATAAGGAAAGACAAAGGAGACTACACAGGGCTGGCTCAAGGTGGGTAGAGCCCACCTTATCGCAGAACCCTAGGGCTGAAGCCTGCCGACTTCTCCACAGTACAGCTTTTGAGTCAAACTCGCATTTTATTCATTTGCTCAACTAGTGTTCTTCAACAACCAGTGTTTTGGCTGGGGAGGTAGCGCAGCAGTCTAAGCGCCTGCCAGGCCACCCATAGGGCGGACTGAGCCAGCCATCGTCCAGGCGTGGTGGCCCACGCCTCTAACCCCGGGGCTGGGGAGGCTGAAAACTGGAGGACTGCTGAGTCTGAGTGCATGGTGAGACCCTGTAACAACCAAATACATGTCATAATAATAATAATAATAATAATAATAATAATGTCCCTAAATACACAAATTATCTTTTTTTAATAATGTGAAATTAGTTTGTTCCTTTAGGAATGTAAAAAAAAATCATACTAGTCCCCTTTTTCTTCATAAGCAGAACCTCAAATTTTTTAAATTATGAAATTCAAACTTGCCTTTTTAAGCAAGTTTAAATATTTTGAACATATGGGAAAATATAGTCCAGTTCTAAACTAAGTCATATGCTGTACATATATTTAGCTTCTCTAAAATCATGGATTCCACGAAGTATTTATCCAGAGTTTTTCCTATGTGTTGATTGACTGTTATCCTACTGAACAATAAAATTCTATTTATCCAAGTACATATAGATGAATGTAGATAGAAACTGATAATCATAGTTCATTATTAATATGCTAACAGGGATAGAAAGATAAAGCAGAGTGTGTGGAATCAACAATACTTTAGCGGGGCTGGTGAGATGGCTCAGTGGTCTAAAGCACCTACTAGGAACAAGCTTAGCAAAGCACA
>NDGM011092455.1:0-11503 GCA_002564305.1 Octomys mimax
CATCGCTTGGTGTAGCTAAAATCCTTTTCCAGAATCTCAGAATCATCATGTTCTGGGGCCTTCTCAGCCTCCAAAATCATGCTCCAAAATACTCTATTTTTTAATAAATTATACAGACTCTAGCATTCTGTTATAGCAGCAGATAATGAAATAAAACACATGACACATACCTAAATTAAAAATGCTCAAGAAAACTTTCTTGATCACTGACCCACCCTTCCCCCAAGTATTTCCACCTTTGTCCACCTAAGCCCTAGTCTCATGTCACATGTGCTACTGCTGCTATTGTCCACTGTCACATACCTTTTGTCTCCAAATATGTCTAGACTCTCCTTCCCCAGGCCACTTATTTGCCAGCAGGGAAAGACAGGAGAGGCCTCCATGCTTGTGCCTCCAGGCAGCTCTTTTCAGTGGGGTCCCTCCTGACTTCCTGCCATCCTAGCCCTGGAACAGCTGCCCACTCCAGGGAGAGACCCTAATCGTCTCCCATGCTTGGGATACTAGCAAAACTGCCAATGGCTACAAGGGACAGTGCCACAAGGAAACAGCCTCAGGGGGCTGGGCCCCATGGTGCCCACACAGAGTCAACAGCACTTGGCTCATTATGGCTGAACCCCATGATGCTGCAGGCAATCCGTCTGCATTTTTGCCTCTCTCACTATTTCATGTTCTCCGGTCATTCATAGAGGCAGAGGTGGCTCTAAGTGGAGCCCTGCCCTCCCAGCAGCTGCAATTCATAGCTCCTTGCCTTATATGACAAATTAAAGGCAAAGAACTCATTTCAGTGCTCAGTGGACCACTGTCAATTAAATCTCCAGGGACACGACCTCTTTGGGGAGCCATTTGCAGGAGTGTTGCATTTCCCAGGATGAAAACAAAGTCTCCTCCCTGGGGAGACTTCCTAAAGAAAGGGTGCTCCAATCACTGGTGTTTTCTCATGTACCTCCCCACAGATGCTGGTACTAATGTAGAAACTCACCTTCCAGAAAACTGAATGCCACCAGCCACATCCTTCCTGATCCCACCACACACACACTTTCCCCACTGCACAAGCATGCGCAGTTACTCCCAATCCCGCTTCCCTGCCTGACACAGTTCACAAGACCATTGCCCACTAGAAACCCAAGAGCAGCTTCACTGATACTTCTCAGTGTGCCACCATGTCTGAGTCACACCTTGCCCACGCTCATTGGTGTCAGCCATCTCTAAGGACAGTCCTGTGAGACCTGGAGAGCCTGGTGCACTGGGCACTCAGTGCCTGCTCGAGACAGCTTGCAAGAAATAGGGGGGATCCAATGGTGAAAAGAACATCCCTCAAATGCTGCTAGTTGGATTTGAAAGGTTTAATGGGGTTTGGTGGTGGGTGTTCTGCCTAATGCAAAAACAGATTCAATGCTTTGAAACCCCGTGGTCTTGGGATGCAGTTTAGAGAAGGCAAGCCTGTGCATAGTGTGCTGAAAGGAGGGAAAAGTGGCCGTGAGGGGTGAGGAAGACCAACAGGAGAGCTGATTCTTAGCATGCCCCAGGGCTGACACTACTTGCTTCTCTCCCACGGAAGCCAGAAAGAGGCTGTCCCATAGAGAAAAGGGAGCTGGATGCAAGAGCAGGCCAGGAGTCTGAGTGGGCCCCCTGCATGTAGAGTCATGGCTTTATGGGGTATGCAAAGCTTGGGGACCTATGAAAGCAGGTGCAGAAGGTACATCAGAAGTGAGCTCTTCCATCCATCCAGTGTACAGGTGGGAACTAATGTAGAGAGGACAGTACTAACTAACTAATGTAGAGAGGACAGTACTAACAAAGCTCGCACAGGTGGCAGGTGCAAGAGACGGGGCTGGCCTCAGTCTCTGGGCTCTACTGATCCCCTGCTGAACACAGAGATGTCATTGTGATTATCTTTTTAAAAAATTTTTATTGAATACTGAGTTTATTTCACATGTATTTTTGTCTCCCTACCAGCTCCATATCTGACCACCACTACTACTATGTCTAATCATAACATTCCATACATACTTAAAATCAAGTAAAGGGTGGAGTTCCATCTTTAAAAACTAAACAGGCATTTCAGACAACATATTCTTGGCAATGGGACCTACAAAACATTTATCAAACATGGTAGGAAAAGTTCTCACTTTGCATTACAAAAAGGATAGTCAGATAGCAACTGTTACAGAAATGAAGGATGATGGAAAACTTTAAAAAACTGTTTAAACTGTTTTCTTAAAGAGATTTCCTCCACTGCCAGAGATCTTGCAAATCCTCCTGGTCAGTCTTCCAGAAGCAATTCTTCACATAATTGATAAATTTAGCTTCCATTTTGGGAAGCGAATCACCTTTTTCTGGGCTTGCTTGCATTTTTGCTTTAGTGTCTTCTACAGAATTAGGTCCTTTGGGTGTTTTCCAGAGCCTTTCCCTGTGTCTTGAGGGATTCCTGCCCTTTTGATCTTGGTGTTGACAGTTTTGAGTCTTTTCCATTCTGGTTTGATTTTTGTGCATTTCTGGCTGGAGTATTTCATATCAATTTCTTCGCTGGAGCTTTCTCTTCAGTTTCTTCGTCATCAAGATCATCATCATCATCCTTGTCCTCATCATCCTTGTCTTCATCAGCAGCAAGTCTTACTTTTTTCTGTGGAATCTTGCTGCCACATTTGCATTGCTGGACAATAAAGCTTGCACAGGTGGCAGGTGCAAGAGTCAGGGCTCCAGGGGCAGATCACTTTCCAGATATACTTAGGAGCTTTACATCTTCTTCCTCTTCCTCTTCTGACCCTGCATCTTCTTCCACAGCTACTAAATGCTGTCCACTAATATGCACAGGCCCTGAACCACACTTCAACCTTAAGACAACAGATGTGTAATTTCAAAGCCCCCAAGAGAAACCATTGGCTGTACAGAGTTGCTAGTGTTACTTTAATTGGACTGCCTTCATAATTCATAGCCCCTGCTTCAACAATGTGCAATTCATCCTTTGTACCAGCCCCTAAACTAACCGTTCTTAATGACAACTGGTGCTCATTTTCATCATTATCCACTTTAAAGTGGTAATCTTTGTTGGCCTTTAGTTCACAACAAAAGAGATAGTTCTGGGGCCTCAGGGGGCTCTTGTCCACATCCATTGAATCTTCCATGGAGTGGTGGCATGCACTTAGGTGGGAGAGAACATAGACAGAAGTGAATGAGTCCTGCTCCACAGAATACATGTGCATGATGGAATCATGCCAGGGCCACTGTGATTGGCTTACCCCAATAAAATGTGGCAGAACCTCAAAGCATGACAGGTATATAGGCAGTCATCAGCTGCGTGTCCAAGCCTGGGACAACGTGTGAGCTTCTCTCTTCTTTGGATGCAGGATCCCATGTAGGACATATATTTACCCTGCAGGTCTCTCCAGAAAATCCCAGGTCCATGGCCAGCAAAGCCAGCAAAGGTGTGACTACGATGCTCTGGAAGAGAAGCTCTGGCTACCTTAAATTAAAGGCATCTGTGCATTGGGCTCATCATGTCTGTGACTGATGATCAGGATGAAACACACCTAACAAATCTGTGAGGCGCAAGTCTGAGTGTTTCTGGGGATGCAACCTTGGGGACTGTGTCTGGATCCCAGGCCTTACCTCTCTAGGTCTCTCCAACAGGCTATGCTTCCCAGCCACCATGCACAGAGCAGCTTTGCTCTGCTCTTGCCTTCCACCATGATATTTCTGGCTAGAAGCCTGCTAACCACGGACTGAACTCTTTGAAATCATAAGCCAAATAAATGTCTTCTCCTTGAAATTGCAGGTGACCTGTATTTTGTCTAGATAGCCAATAAATCCCCCACATTACCACTACCAATGACCAGCCCCTAATAGACTGAGCTCTTCAAGGGAAGGTTGTACAAATAACTCTGACGAATGCAGAACCTCATCCAATGAATCCCAGTGCAGTTGCTGGGCAGAGATCAAATCAGCCAGGATTAGATTTGCTGGCAAAACACAGCTGGCTCAGGTGCAACTTGGGTACAGCAAAGGTGATGGCAGCAGTCCTTGGATGTGGAGAGCATGCTTTGATGGCTACAAGGAAGGAGAACCCAACTACAGAGCTGAGTCTGCAGCAGGGACTAGTGTCTTGTGAGGGACAATGCCAACTCAAAGGAAGTACAATTTAAAGCATCTTGAGGCATTGAAAGGATATTCATTTGCCCACATATATTTAGAGGGGCTTCCCCAGGACACAGCTCATAAAGGTAAGATGCTGGTGTGAGCTATACAGGGACCCCAGAGCATGGGGCTCTTGTCAGTGTCTTTCTTAGATGCAGCTCTTGACCTCTACTCTGCTCACCATGGTTCCATTCAAACCAGGTTGGACTCCAAGGTCACAGCAGGAGCAGGAGCCCTACCTTAGACCAACAGGTTCACATCTTCCCATCTTCCCATGGCTTTCCAGGCAAGATACCAGCTGGAACTCCAAGATGAGGGCTGATGAAGGAGGGGAGCAGGCCTCTGCAGGCTGGCCTCAGATGCCTCTCCATTCTGTGGTCACACAATCATGGAGACACAGTGTGGCTGCTGCCTTGGCATCCTTTTTCCAGCACCCAGTCCTGCCCTCAGAGGAGCAGCAAAGTGAGGTAGAAAGATCTGGGTTCCCATTTCCCAGCGATAACTTTGAGCTGTGTGACCTTGAGCAAGATCCCAAACTTTAAGCTTCATCTTTCCCATCTGGAAAGAAAATAACACCTCCTCTCCTAAGTTTTCTGTGAGGATAAAGGGAAACACTAGCACAGATGTGACCTTAGTTTCTGAGACTCGCTCATGGAGTGAGTTTGGTGGTCTCTGGGAGGCTTCACTTCGCTGTTGAGAGCCCAACCTATGACCTGATGAGGAAGGATGGGAGGAGGCAGGTAACATTGGCTGAGTTTACAGGACAGACCCTATGCTATACAAGGTTCCAAGGATCTGCTATTGCTCTTTTGACCTGGTTTGTAGCAGGGTAGCTATGATTCTGCTTTCAACCTTTAGTAAGATGAGGAAAATGATGAGTAGTTAGGCAAGAAATTGTGCAGAAGCAGAGGAAGACCATGGCACATGACTTGGTCCTGTGCCTGAACTCCACGCGTATGGGTGGGGCTGAGGGACAGCAAAGTGCACTCTGGAACCTTCTGTGATTAAGCACGCTGGATTCCATATTTGTAAAGAGAATTATCTAATGAGCTGCAAGATTGTAATCTAGCCCCAAAACAGTATTATCATAAGTATTACAAATTAAATTAGGCCACCTTTGGTAAATCAAACAAATAATAAGAGTGATTGAAATTCTAATACACTGATGGATTCCAGCCCACTTTGTTGTTCAAGATGTTCTTTGTGATTACTGTGTTTGCTCAGCTCTGTGTGGGCAGGAAATGGGAAACCTCTCTGCTCATCTGTCAGTCTAACTGCTTGAATGAAGTGTCCTGGGAGTGAAGTGAATCTACACGGATAACACGGCACGTTGTTGTGCAACTTAGAGGAGTTACTCTATGGTTGTATGTTTCAAAGTGACTCCAGGCTTTGGCTTTTTTGGTGAAATGACATAACTCTCTATTTTTCTCTTGCAGATAGAGATGGGTTTTCACTTCTGACATTTCTATCTACAGCTTGGGATGGGAATATTTTCTCTGGGGACTGGCTGGAGTGAATAAGATACTTTTCTTTATCATCATTAAAATGTTGAAGCCCTACTTCAACTAATTTATTATAGAAGAAACTGGTCCTCCCTCTTTCAATTACTGAGAGATCACCCTCTCTCTTCTTAGTCTTTCAATCTAGGGACTATTAGAAATAATCAATATTTTATTTTCAAACAGAAGCACTTAGACAATTTCATTTTCACCAGCGCACAATGGGATGCAGTTGAAAAAATGGTTTTGAACACTGCAGACGGTTATTAGGGTGATGGGTGGATACTGTGCTCCATGCTCTTGACTCTGCTTCCTCTTTTTCAGCACACAGGAAGGACATCTCTCCCAGGATCCCTTGCAATAAGGCTGGGACCACACAAAAGTGTTTCTCCAATGGGACACGCATAGCAGTGACACAAGCCATTTCCCAGCCTGATCCTCTACCGTGGCCACTTAAGGGGCCACATGCTTCAGGTTCTGTATTACATGAGGAAGACCTAAGTGAGAACTTTTATTGAAGAATAATTACTCTGAACACAATTATGTAACAACACTTCAGACTCACAGAGATTCTCCATGACATGTGGGGCTGAGACATATACCTCTCTGTGCCTAGGCTCATAGCTACATTATCTCGCTCAATTCTGACAGCAATGTTTGGTCAAGAAAGCAGTCACCTCTTTTTTGCTTCTCTACACCCTCATCACAATCTTGTTTCTCTGGCAGGTCATTGCCAGTAACAAACCAAAGCTTTTATTTCACATCAAGAGGTAGGTATTGTTGGTTTAGTACAGTACCCTGCTTTAATCCTTACGACGTCCAAAGAGATAAATATTCCCATTTTGCGACTCAGGACATTGAGGGCTGGGAAGATAGCTTGGTAGCCTGGCAAGCACAAGGACCTGGATTGGATTCCTGGTATCACATGTTGTACCAGCCTTGGAACCCTGGGGCGCACTGTGCCAGCCCCCAAACCATGCATGGTGGTGCACGCCCGTAATCCCACTGCTAGGGAGGCTGAACCGGAGGATCACTACAAGTCTGATCTGCATAGCGAAACCCTATATCAAACAACTTAGGATATTGAGATTCAAAGAAGTTAAATAACTTGATTGAGGTGATCTAACTTTGTAAAAATATAAACTAGAATTTAAACACAGAAGTTTCCGATTTCAGGCTCCTTGTGCTTGAAGTGCTCACACGTTGTCTTTTGCTTAAAGCAGAAAAACTCACAATATGATATGATGAAGGGTCTCCTTTATGCACCTTCAAATCAGGAAACCCTTGGGGAGAGATTAAAAAAAAGTTGAGCAAGACATGATCCTTCTTTGATGGACATCACATGCAGCCTTAGATATTTTTTAATTGATAACCTTTTTTTTCAGAGTAGCTATAAGTTTGCAGAAGCATCCAGTGGAAAGTGACAGTTTCCACATAGCCTGTCTTGCCCATTCTGTTTTTAACATCTGTTAATATTTATTATACATTGGCATGGTGCATTTGTTACAATTGATAATGCAACACTGGTACATTTTTCCTTTTACATAAACTTGTTTCTTTACAATGATCTAAAAATAATCCTTAGTTTCCATGTCACTTTTTCCCTCATTTTTCTTCATTTGAAAATTTCCTCATAGTAATTGCTTTCCTGGTTTTCCCCCCATTTTTCTCTTTTCTCAGATATTGCTTATGATTTTATAAAAGACAAAGAGAAATAAAAATATAATGGCCAAAGGACAGGGTGGCAGGGACAAAAGGGCAAAAATAATAAATATCAAAGACAAAATATGGAATACAAAATTTCTTCAAGATAATTTATGCGTAAATGCAGAAATAGTTATAACCAAGAAGACTGCGGGAGTGGGAGTGTGTGCATGCACGCACACACACGCACACACACACTGCCTTGTCACGCTATATAGCCTTTCCAGCAACCCACCATAGCTTTTAGGAACCTAAGTTCTCCAAGCTTTCCCATCTCTGCCATGCTCTTGCCATGGAGTTTCATATAGCAGACAAACCTTCCACAATTCCTTAGGGTTTGGGTGGAGGAGACTGGGACTATAGAGCCTTGGTTGGCAGAGAAGGGAAAGTAGATTCAAGGAGAATCATAATCCCCACTTCTAAGTCACCTTTGATCCCATGGTGAATTCCCAGCCCACATCTCAGCCCTTGGCCCTTTATACATAAAAGGGGTATAGACCTCTTCTTCTGGCATTGGATAGAATGTGAAAAGAGACCACATAAGAAGAAAGTGGCTCCCAAGGGTTGGAATCTGTGAGAAGCCTTTGTTCTTTCACTGCCAGAGGCTGGTTCTGTGCAGGGCTCCCACTTCTCAACTCCTGTCAGCCCCGTTTAGGAGGTGATAAAGGTATGAGTCCACACTAGGACCCTTTCTATAAGGTTACAACAAATCCCTCTTTGAGCATTCACCTCTATTATGGATTGGATCTCAGTTGTTCCTCAACAGCTCACGTGTTAAGGTGTTGGTTCCTCAGGATGCAGCTCCCAGAGGTGGAGCTTTTAAGAGCTGACTGGATCATGAGGGCTTTGACTTCATGAAAAATGAATCCACTAATGGATTCACAGTTTAATGGGGATAGGATGGTAGAAATTGTAGATGATGGGGCCTAGTTGTAGGAAGTAGGCCATGGGAGTGTGTCTGTGGAGGGTACATTTTGTGCCTGGCCCCTTCCTCTCTCTCTTTGTGCTTCCTAGCCTTGATGAGATGATCAAGTTTGTTCTAGCATGTACTACTTACCATTATGTTCTGCTTCGCAGAGGCTGAGGAACACAGAGTCAAGTATCCACGGACAAAACTTAAAACCCTCTGACCTTTTTCTCCTTCAGATTAGCCTCCAGTATTTTGACACAGAGATAGAAAGCTAATACAGACTCAATTTTAAAATCTTTTTTTGGGAAAGAGAGCTTCTGGATAACATACTAGCTTGGTGTTCCTTGGTCCTCGGTAAGGTCAGCTTTTCCTTTGAGAAGTTGAAAATATGATGGTGGCTTGTGGAGAAAGTCCAAGTCTAAAGTCTAAGAAGACAATTCTGAGCCCCATAAAGTAAGAGGAGGACTTTTCCCACCCACAGATACTGAAGAAAAAGAGACAAAATCTTCTTCTCCTTCTCAGTGAGGGTCACCTGGCTACAGATGGTGCTGGTGGTAACATGAGGCAGATGGCCTATGATTCCCTCCACCTCACAGAGAATCAGGTAGAGGGCTCGGTTTGCTGTCTCCACCTTGGGGCTACCTCAGGGTACTGGGAGGATGACAGCAATGGCTGTTGCTACATGTGTGTGAGTCTACATCACATCATTCCACAAAGGTGCCACTGCCAGCCACTCACAACCTACTCAGCATCAGACATGCACATCTGACTGCGAGGACCAAGCCTGGGATGGAGCCATTGCTCCTGCCTCTGCCACCTCCCTTGTCACTAGGAATCAGGAGTCTGTCTCTGAGCAGATGGCTCACCAGGCATGCTTACATGAGGATGGCCAACTACAGAAATCACACACACCAANCAGAGGATGGGTGCATCTTTGGTAAGGACAATCTGTTCATGCCCTGTGACAACTGGGCCACTTGAAATAGAGTTGTTTCTGTTGCATTTCTATGTATGAGATGGCAGCTTGCAGAGTTGTGCAAAGGCTTCCTCCTGGCCTGCAAGAGCATATGTACCATCTATCCTGATATAACTTCAGGGTGTGTCTGGAGGTGGGAGAGGTAGCTAAAGGCATCTGGCTATTGCAACAGTTATTGGGCTTGGCCCATAAGTGGATATAGAAGTGTTGGCCCACCTGGGAGCTGCTGGCAAAGGTCTTGTGGGCAGAAGGGGGCTGATCCTGCTATGGGCAGAAGGGGGCTGGTCCCCTGACTTGGGGCGAATCTGTATCAGACTTTGAGCTGAATGAGTACAGTTGCCACCTTTCCAGCCCAGCGTGAAGTACACATTTTCCAGCAGCACTTCAGTTGTATAGAGAACACACAGAGTCACACAGCAAGTTCGTGGGAAATGGATCCAAGAGCTCAAGGTTCTGTTCATTTCTTGTGCCACACAGTGCCTTTTGCTTCTGTGGGCCTTGTTATCATTCTGATGGTCATCATCATCACCATGGAAGAGGACATCAGGGTCGTTTATCTCAGGCAGGCTTGATCCCAATATCAGCTGCTTCTTTTGTTCTGGGGGTGAGAGAGGTTAGAGGCCACACTAGCACCTCTGTTGCCACATCTGTCTCCTTCCTCTGTGAGGATTAGGGCTACTTCCTGGGAGACCCCTGGCTTGTGAGCTCGGAGGAAAAGCTGAGCAATTATGGGATCTCAAGTGGGAAAGCTTCAAGCCAATGAGACTGTCCACCGCAGAGCTGGAGATCATGAACTGGAGTGATCAGTCCTACAGACACCTGGGGGCCACTATGAGGTCTGCGAAGCTGATGCACAGCTATGAGGGGTCTGCTGGCCTGACTTTGACTCTGTCCCTGCTGGTGCCTGATGGAATGACCTTTAGGCAGCCAATGTCACCAAGGTGAGGTAGTGAGGTGACAGCAGCTACAGCTGTGAGCTGTTGTCTTACTGATAAATACCATGTCCTCACTAGCTCCTGAGACAGTGGGGACAGAGGACTGGAAAGCAAAAGTGAGAACTAAATTACGTTCTTCCATTGTACCACCGCTTTCTTTCCTGTCATCGCATTCCTTCTCCTTTCAAGGATTCCAGATTTTTACCACAATAGATATCAGGGCCCCAGAGCCAGAGGACGGAAGGGGCAGGATTTGTCAAAAGTAGTTGCAGTTTGCTCTCCGAACATCCTAATTCCTCCATTCCCCTTCCCTCAGGATCACCAGAACTACAGGGGGGAAAGGGGAAGGGCAGGAGAGGGAACCCAATACGTGTTCATTAACTAAAATCCACTGCTTACATTAGGACTTACTTTTTGTGTCATATTCTACAGGTTTGGAAAAATATATCACGACACACGAGCACCAGTACTGTCTCACTGGAGGGAGAACCACAGAAAAGCTTCACGGGAGTAGAGCATAGAGTGGACTTTAAGAACACTTGGAATTTTCAGACGGACCAACAACCACAAGCAAAACCAAGGAGGAGTTCACAAGGCATTACTCAAGAGGTAGCAAGTACGGCAGTGTGTATCAGACGGAGAATATGCATTTAAAAATGTAGCAAGTGTGAACATTTATTTGGCACTGTTATATGTCAGGAAATCTCTAAACATTTTACATGGACTAGTTCATGTAATCCACAGAATAATTTATAATACAAGCACTGCTGTTGTTATTTTTAATTAATAACTGAAAATTCAAGTTTAGAAGGGGATTTTAAACTTCTACCAAATGACACAACAGGAATTTGGAAGAGCCGGGATAAAAGCACATACAGAATGAATAGAAATCCTTTTGTCTCTAATACCACATTGTAATGCCTCCTTAATAAAACAAAATAAAATAGCAGATGTGTGGAAATGGTGAATTAGGGACTACCTGAGAATGACTTACATATTAGGTAAATTCTTAATTATTTATTTATTTATCTATTTGGTATAGGGTCTCACTAGTCAGCTCAGACACCTAGTGATCCTCCTGTCTCAGCCTCCCCAGCACTGGGATTGCAGGCATGTGCCACCATGCCTGGTATCGGTGGCCAGCTTAGCAAGGGGCCAGCACAGCATGCAATACCAAGGATCGAACTTGGGTGCTTGCTCTTGCCAGGCAGGTGATTAAACCACCAAGCTATCTCCCCAGCTCCAGGCAAAAAAATTTAAAGAGCTGTTTTCTTTCCACAATGTAGTTTTAAAGAAAAGTACATAGGAGTCCTTCCTTCTAATAATTGAGGCAAAAAAAAAAAAA
>NDGM011092470.1:0-11529 GCA_002564305.1 Octomys mimax
TATATCTGTTCATGAACACTTTTATCTCTAAACAATATTTGGAAAATTTTTATTTTTGTTTGCAAAGTGTTCATTGGGTCATAAACATTACGAAGCCATCTTTCCTATGCAAACACAAACATGGCCATATCTTCCAAAACTGTGGAGCAAATTAAGTTCCTTGATAAACAGAAGACCCCCATGGTCTTCTAATTCTCCCAAGGCAGACAAAGTAGTCACAAAGTGAGAGGAAAGCATATACCAGGCACTGAAGTCCACACAAAAATTATAGAAGCAATGAAGACATTAGGTGAATTCAAAGAGGTAATGAATAAAAACTTCACAGCAATTTCACTCAATATGCCTGTGGTGAAATTAGGAGAAATAAGGGAAAAACAGGATGAGCTAACCAAAACAGTTCAAAATTTGAATGATTCAATAAGGATATGGGATCCTCAAAAAGATGGCAGATAGCGAAGCACATTGCTAGCTAAACAATGAACAACACTTCTTGCCACTGGCTGTTCTCTGCCCTCATGGAGTCACATATGTACAAAATAAATCCATTATCATGTTACGTGTGCTAATGGCTCCTTCATGGATTTCGCCTCTTCAAAGTTGATCTTCCTATTTTCTTTCTTGTGGCTTGTGGAAGGACTGCTAGAATGCCTAAAATTTCTGTGAATTGTTAAGCTCACTTCCAGTCTTAAAATCCTGCCCATAGAGAATTGGGAAAGAGACCACCTTACCCAACTCCGTATGTTGTTCTCACTTATATAAAGCAAGAGTCCCGTGCTTGCGCCCCACTATTTCATACAGTGACTGGCACAGAAGAGGTTTTCAGTTGCATTGTACGGGTAATAGGCAGAGAAGTCAGATTCATGCAATGTGGACACCGTGCTTTACTCCATAAAGTCAGGGCTATAAATCTGTCCCACACCATGCACTCACAAAAACATCCTAACTAGGCTTTTAGGTATGAATGGCATAAGTGTATCAACAAAATTTTACATAAAGATACATTATTGATATTTTAAGTAATTCGTACTTATTAAGAATAAGGATAGGGTTTATACTATCCTCCTCCAGCATTTATGCTTACAAAAAACAGATAATTACTATGTCCTTAGTGTAAAATTTATTTAGGATTGCCTCATCTGTATTAAGTTTAACATCAAAATAGTTTGGATCTGTTCTGTGTCCAACTTTCAGTGCTCATCTATTATTATTTTGTTTTCTGTAATGCATTCTACCATGTGTAACTAATATTTTAGAATTATAGAGGAGCATCTGCTTCTGTTTTAATGTCTTGATAAAAGTGTTGTAAATATTATAGCTGTATAAGATTCCTCTCCTTAAAGGATCTGTTTCATTTCACCTGGAAACTATCTTAATTCTTAAATCCATCACCCAGATGCTGTGCCTGGAGATGAAGCGTATGCCTTTTAATCAACTTCTTTGTTAGTAATGGAAAAATGTATCGTTATGTTTTCAAGACGTAGGGTTAGAATTCCAAGATAAACAACGAGCCAATGATATAACACTTATTCTTGTACCGTGAAATTAACCTTTTAGAACATAGAGCTCATGTTCATTTAATTATGCAAAGCTTGGAAAATATACTTACAATAGTGAAATAAGTGGTGAGGGGCAGCAGAGTCCCGCTCACGTGGCTACGTGAGCTAATTTGCGGAGACTTATCCTGTAGACAGCCCCTATCCACGTGATTGCCTCCTGGTGCCCTAATCACTTTAAACAGGATTAGGTGGGCAGATGGAGACCTGCCAGTGCTCCACTAAGGCACGCACCCCAGTGGGCACAGGGAGCAGGGATGTTATAAGCTCCAGTTACTTATATTCAGTGTGTCATTTTTAGGATGGGACCAAAGAGTCAGAGGTTAATTTTCTAGTTTTTTTTTTTTTTCTTTTTCTTTTTTTCCTGGAAAACCTTTCAGAATGGCAGAGCTGGAAGTGGACCTAGATTGTAGCTCAGCAGCCTTCATTTTTGTGGATAAACAGAATGTTATATACGCTAACCATGCAATCCTAAGGAAAATAATTGCATTCTGGTGTGATGATCCATTGAAGATTATTGCAAATTCATATTTCACTCTTTGTAGAGAGATAATTGATGTACTTTAGTACTTTAGGTTTTTATAAATGATCAAGTTGAGTTCTGACCCTAATTTCTTACTCATTCTAAGTCAGATGAGGAATTACTTTGCTATCTCATGGCTGTGTTTCTAAATCATACAGAAGTTAATTATTGTTTTTTCCTAATTTCTCGCAAAACAGGACTTTTGTCATTCAGTTAAGCCTCTTCTTTTCTCTCTCTTTTTTAAATATATAGGTCTTTTTATTTAAACATTGATTTTTCTTAAATACATGCACACAAAACTTAGTCCAGCAAGGCTTCATGATATACACCAATTTCAAAATAAAACAATCAAATGTTCCAGGTGTAAAATGCCAGAGATTTCTTCTTTTCCTTTGTCCTCAAATTCTTAATTAATATACAAACAAAAATACTTCTTGTACTTATTTTCCTCTTCTAGTAATATTTCTTAAATGTAACCAAGGTTATGTAATACACAGGAAGGTGGTGACGAGCAAGTCCTATCTATCTATCTATCTATCTGTCTGTCTATTCTGTCTTTGGTAAGAAGTAATGACTAATACAAACTAATCAACATAAAATATATATAAATCAACTAGCATATGTTTATGTTGAGTAAATCCACACATATTTTTAGACTATCCATTTTCACGTAAGGAACATTTATGTTGCATATAGGCTGTTTGCTTTTTTATCTATCTGTACTACTTGTCTGGTAAAATTCAAATTCTGGTTAAATAGGACCCTTGAGCCATAAATAACTTCTTTTCAATCAAGCACCTTCAAAGTCATAGTTTATTTATTGCTTCAGATAAAGAGATAATATTCATATGCTTATATACCTTCTAATGAAGAGCTGAATGTGAGCAAGAGTGAGTTCCAAGCTGTGTGAGCTGTTCCTTATTAACTCATAATTATGCAAACGTCTGGCACTTCCACAATCAGATTTTATTCCTCTATCATTCACTGTCTCACAGAGATTCTTTTATGTTTCTTCTCTCCTTTAACCTCTATTTTAACCTCTAAAGTTTTCTCTCTCTGGGTCCTCCAATATTGATGATTTTATTTCCTTCTTAACTGAGAAAACACGCACACTGAAGAGAGCTTCATCTCTGCGCTAACTCCTCTGCCTCTGCCTCTGCTCTGCTCCTCCACCATCCTGGTTAGTACGGATGAATGTACACGCCTGCTGCAAAAAGCCAAGCGCTCCGCTGCGCACTACTGTATCTGTGGTTTTCAGAGCTCAACTTGATGCAAAACCGGTGTGCAAATGCAAATGCTTGGCAATGCCACGTGTGTCTTGTTTGACACAGGCACGAGGGGCGCCCCCGGAGCAGGACGCCAAGGCTCACGAAGAGGGCGGCTCCCGTGTTTCCCACTTCATGGCATGATGCTTTCAGCGTCCCTCTGTGTGCTCAGGTTGCATGTGGCTGCCATATAAAATTCAAGTGGGTTGGAACAAAAGTTGCAAGGACTGCACTGGGGGATGAGGAGGAGGTGATATAAGAGTGTCCCCGTTTTCAAATGCGGCAATCTTATTTTTTAACTCTGTTTTAAGGTATTGAGACCCTTTGAGTCTTTCCATATGTTAGCTTAAATATAAAGTTAAAGAATTATAGTTTCCTCACATATTTGTCTGCTTACCTGTTATTATAGTTTTTAAAAAAATTTTCTTGATGAATTGTTCTTCATAATATATTACCTGAATCTCAGCCACTGCAGCTGTTTTCTCCCTGATTTAATTCTGTGTGGCACAATTAGGCTGCCCCTTTTCCTGTAATTAAAAAGGTTAAAGAGTTGATTGTGCTCATCACTCTCTCTGGGAAAACAGTAAGAATAAAATTGCAGATGATCATTTTCTTTAAATCAAATTCTCTTTAATGTATGTTTATTTCAAGCAGATTTTGGGATTTACAGCAGAGGCCATATTACCCATACCTGGACTTTCAGACAGAACTACAAGTTCTCTTCTCACATATTCTCTTCAACAGTTCTGAAAGGAGAAACACTTTTTCTTCTTTTCTTTTGGTTTTACATTCTATAAGCTAAGAGCTTTATGCAATTCTTCATTAGATCTTACTGGGCTACTTTTGTGAAAATGTAGGCTCAAGTCCTCATAAAATAATTTTTCCTTCATTAACTTCATTTTTCTGACTTCCTTTCTTTATTTTAAATAATTTCTTTTCTTTTTAAAGATAATTTTATTTTATTTTATTTTTTTTAAAGATAATTTTATTGAGAAACAAATATCAATGAGACAGTTTCACAACCAATTACTGGCACATTTTCAATAATTAATACATTGCGTATCGTTGTCTTAGTGGTTATCCACTGTACAAGATGCAGACATGCTGTTCTGTCTCAAACACTACTATAACAAACCTCTCTACTCATTTAGTTAATAGAATGGAGCTGTATGTCTACCCTAACTATTTTGAGTATACAGATACAAAAGGGTCATTGATTTCTATCCCACTTTTTTGGTTAGTTTTGTCTTTTTTGCCTTCTGTTTGCCAGTATCTTGATGAGAACTTTCACATCTATTTTCATTAAAGCAATTGATTTGCAACTTTCTTTTTTAGTTGGAGTATTACCTGGTTTTAGAATCAATGTAAAGCCAGATTAAATGAATTTGGAAGTACTGTTTCCCTATCACTTTCATTAAAGAATCTGAGCAATATTTGCATTAAGTCTTCCCTGAAGTTCTTCTAGGACTCAACAGTGAATCCATTGGGTCTCAAACTTTTCATAATTGTAAGATTTTTAAATCTCTCACTCAATTTCGTTGCCTGTTGTTGCATTATTCCATTTTCATATATTCTTTGTTCAGTTTTGGGAGTCTTTTTGTTCTAAAGTCCTCAATTTATTGGAGTGTAGACTTTCTTTTTTTTCTTTTTTTTTTNTTTGTGGTACCAGGGATTCAACTCATGACCCTATGCTTGGCAGACAAGCGCTTATTCTACTGAGCTATCTCCCCAGCCCAAAGTTGAGAATGATTTTTTTTAACCTCTGGCTCAGGCTGCCTTAAGAATGGGTCTGGTAATGCAGGTGGAGGTGGGGATTGAACACCTGGTATCCTGTGCCTGACGCATTTGCATAACCAGGTCTTTGACAACTGAGTTAATGGGCAGGCCCCCCGTGGAGTATAGATTTTTTTTTTTTCAAAGCAGCTACTAATATTTTAGATTTTGGTGATGTTCCTTGACATTTCACCTTTTTTTTTTTTTTTTTTTTTGTCTTCTAACTGCATGGGTCTTTTCCCTTCACAGTTTGGTAAGATCAGCCTTGGGCTTTTCTGTTTCTTATTTCATTCTTTCAAAGGACCAGGTGGCTGGGGGTGTAGCTCAGGGGCACAGCGCCTGCCTGGCAAGCCTGAGGTCCTGAGTTCAATTCCCAATACAAAAACAAAAATAAAAAGTCTCCAAAAGGACCAGATTTTTTTCGTTTATTATTTATTCATTTTATTTTACTCATTTTAAGGACCAGATTTTTGACCCGATGATCTCTTACATTGTTTTATAGTTTCAGTTTCCACTCTGACCTTTAAAACTTCCTTCTTGTGCTGGCTTTAGATTTAGATTTTTCATTTTTGGATCTTGGGTTGGATCATTAATTTATTTATTTGAGTTTGCTGCTTATCTGATGTTGACCTTTATAGCTCTAAGTTACCTCTATGAACTGCTTTCATTGTGTCTTGTAGGTTCTGGTATGTTGTACTGCTATTGTTTGATTCTAGCAATAGTCTAATTTCTTACTTTATTTCTTTTATGATCCATTGATTTTTCAATCGTGTTTTGCTTAAGTTCCACAAATTTTCATAATATTTGCTTTCTTTTGCCATTGAGTTCTAGTTTTATTGCACTATATTCTGATAATGTGCATAGGATAATTTTCCTTTGTTTTTATTTAAAGTACATTTTATGGGCTATAATGTGGCCTATATTGGAGAAAGTTCTATGTCCTGCTGAGAAGAATGTGTATTCTGTTGTTGGAACTCTATAGATATCTATGAACTCCTTTTAGTTAAAGGTTTAATTCAATTCTGTTATTTCTCTGTTGGTATTTTGTCTATTTGATCTATATGTAACAGTGAGTACTGATATTCCACACTATAATTATGTTCATGAGTCTCTGATCTTTTATGTCTAATACTGTTTCTTTTTTAAAGTTCAGTGTGCTAGTGTTCAATGCATGCATATTTATAATTGTTATCACTGTGTATTAAATTGTTCTCTTAATATGTACCTGAGTTTATTTGTTTCTTTCAATCAGTTTTGGATAGAAATAAACTCCAAAAAATAACAGTAGCAGGAGCAAAACTGCCATGATCATCTCAATAGATACAGAAAAGGCTTTTGAATAATTCCAACATCCATTCTTGACAAAACACCCTAAGGAAAATAGATATAGAAGACCTATCTCAATACCATAGTAGCCATAATGGTATCGTATTATGTCAACTTCAGATTAAATGGGGGTAAAACTGAAGTATTCACTCTAAAATGAAGAATAAGAGAATGAATTCCACTATAACCAATTCTGTTCAACATAGTACTTGAAACTTCAACCAAAGCATTCAGGCAAGTGAAAGGAATAAAAGATATACATATAGAAAAGGAAGAAGATGAGAGTGGGAGTATGGCACACAACTGTAATCCCAACTCTGGGGAGGTTGAAAACAGGAGGACAACTACGAATCCAAGCTGTGTAGTGAGACATTGTACCAAATTAAAAAAAAAAGTAAAGGAAGAAGTCAAACTATCTTGTGAACAGACAACATGATTCTGCACAAACATTACATGAAAAGACTCCTTGAAGTAATAACCAAATTCAGCAAGGTTGTATGAAATAAAATCAATACAAAAATATCAATTATCATACATACCAATAATGAACTAACCAAAAAAGGAAATTGGGAAAATAATTCACAATAGCAACAAAGGAAATTAAATACTTAAGAGTTAAACTAACCAAGGAAGTGACCTATCTCTACAGTTAAAACTATGATACTCTGGAAAAGGGGATTGAAGAGGAATAGGAATGACATAACAAATTGGAAAGATAGTGCCTATTCCTGGATGGGCAAAACCAATATTGTGACAACTGATATACATTGCTACCTTGGTTCACAAGTATAATTCCTTCCACAATTTTGGAAAAGATGACCACATTCATGTTTATGTGCTAAAGATGGCCACAGTTGCATTCATCATTCAATCTGTAGTTCACAAACAAAAATAGAATTTTACCAAGTGCTTTTGTTTGAAAATCAAATTTTTTTTGCAAATAAAAACATTCATGAACTGAGGTACCACTGAATAGATCTATTACAATCCCAATTAATATATCAATAGCATCTTTCACAGAATTATACAGAACAATCCTGAAAACCATACAAAACCATAATTGATTCTGATTATGACATACAATCCTGGGCAATAAGAATGAGGCAAGGGGCATTGTAACCCCAGATGTCAGGTTGTGTTACAAAGCTACAATGAGAAGAGCAGCACAGTACTGGCACAAAAGGAGACATACGGATGAAAAGAACAGAATAAAGGATGTAGGCCCCTAGAAACATTCGACATTTAGATCTTTGACAACAGTGCCAAAAATGTGCCGGAAGAAAGAAGCATCTTTAACAAACATTGCTATGGAAAGTGGCTCTAAATGTGGAGGAGTTTGAGTTGGACCTTTATCTGCTCCAATATACTGAGATAAAATGAAAACGAATAGAGATCTAAATATTAAAACAGAAACACTTAGTCTTCTGGGAGATAAAATAAGTAGAACTCTTAAAAACATAGGAATAAGCAAGGACTTCCTGAGTAAAATCCCATTGCATGAGGAATAATAAGAAGAATGAGTTAATGAGATTATATCAGATTCAAAAGTCTCTGCACAGCCAAGGAAAAAAACCCTGCTAAATGGAATTACTTTTCCCAGCTATGCTTGGATCATAGGGCTAATATTTAAAATATATACAGAATGAAATTATATTTCCCAAAATAAAAGACCCAATCAAAAAATGGGCACTAAAATAATAGACACTTTTAGAAGAAGTACAAATAAACAATAAATATATTAGAAAATGTTCAGTGTCTCCAGAAATTCGAGAAATGCACATTAAAACAGCACTGAGATTCTGTCTCACTCCAGAAAGAATGCATGTCTTTGAGATATTGAAGCATAACCAATGCTGGTGAGGTTGGGGAGGGGAGAAAGCTTTCTACATTGTTGGTTGAAATGTAAACTAGAATGATGAATATGTAAATCATTACAGATTCCTTAAAAAATTAAAATGTGAAATTCCATTTGACCCAGGCATACTCCTTTTAGGTATCTTCAAAGAAATGTTGAAACATCATATTACAGTGATGCATGCATACCAATGCTTATAGTGATGCAACTCATAATAGTGAAATCTTGTAAAAGATCTATATGCCCATTAACAGCTGAATGGATAAGGAAAATGCAGCATCTGTAGATAACTAGATACTATTATAGCAGAAAATACCCGCGCCCCCCCCCCCCGCCAGTATACTTCAGTTTGTTGGCTGTCCAAGTGAGACTTCTAGCTCCCATCTGAGTTGCTTCTTGTCTCTTAGAAACAGCTGGTCACTGTATGCACACTGTATAAACCAATCCCCAATTGACAAGCCATTGTGCCTCTGTACTTCCTGTTTGTTTATCCCTCATAAGCCCTAGACCACCAGAGATTAGGGCTTGATATTCTGGGAATGGTCCCAATCAGTACCCATTGGTGTAAATAAATCTGTCTCCAAATCCTGGGTATCATTTGGGTGTTTCTGCTTTCCATTGCACCTAGTATGTTGGCCAGGAAGACTAACTGTGATAACCTTTTGGGTCATGAATCATGGCCCTTGTGGATGGAGCAAGGATTTCTACAGGTACCAACAGGAAGGCATGCCCTTGGATTGTCTTGAATTCCCTTCGAGGTTGGGGGAAAGATCCTTGGCTCCCTGCTTAAGCAGCTCACATCAGACCTCAAATGGAGGAAGACACAATTTCTCTGTCTGTCCCTGTCTGTCCATCTGTCCATCCATGCATCTGTCTGTCTTCCTGCTGGCCTGCCTGCCTGATTCCAGAAAAAAGCCTAGGGGCCCCTCAGTTTGTCTGTCAGCCCTCAGTCCTAGAAATAAAAGGACTTGAGGAATTCTTGTTAGTTAAGGCCACTTTCAAGGAAAAGGGGTGAATGCTGCTGAGTGAATGTGTGAAGGCGTGGCTGGGACAGCATAAGCAGTAGGCTGCTCCATCTGTGCTACACCAAGGCTGAGATGGCTGACTGGGCTTTCACCTACAGTTCCATGGTGATCAACACAGCATGACCTGAGGGTCACCCACCCTTTGTCCATTATGACATTGTTCAAGGGTATAGAACGTACATGTACGGATTCAGAGGTGTGAGTAAATTAGTCAAAACACACAGTTCCTGACTACAGGAAAAAGGGTTTTTTAGAGTTAAAAATGAAACTAAACCATGCCTTGTATCTAAAAAAAAAAAAAAGAAAAAGAAAAAGAGGCCCATTCTTCCCTAGAATTCCACCTTGGTGTCCTCATCGGCTGCCACAGCCAGCTGCTGCCAACACCTATATCTTCCCTCTTTGTTCCTCACTCATCTAGCTCCAGCCAATTGAACTGGTTCCACCCAGTTGTCCTCACAGTTGGCCACAGAGGCCTCCCAAGACACACCTGTCCTAATCAGATGGCATCATCCAATGCCTACTCATGAGGACTACCAACAATTTCTTTTGATTTCTACATTTTGACTGAGGAAAGCTTAGACTGTCAGTGCTGATTAATGAGTTGCTGTGGCCTTTCCAAAAATTTTCTTACCTAGAAACAACCCAATCAAGCACTCCTCAATGACTACTAAAAGAGGACAAAAACCCCATCAACTACTGTTACCCAATAACCTGATAAAAATCATCTGCTGTCTGTAAGAAAATCCAGTCTGATAGAGACCATATCCTTTGCTATGAGTTATAAGAATTATGGATACTTAAAAATAAATAAAAAGATAAGATCTCTCAAAAGTTTCTTCTGTCAAAAGTTTCAATTGGGAAAATCCTGAGTCAAAAGATGAGCTCACTATGACACAATTGCTATAAGTGGTCAAGAGCTCTTTCTATCATGGCTTCGCATCTGTATCCTGCACAGCAAGAAAGTCATCCTAGTCATCAAAACAAATCCACAAAGCCAGCTGAGTGGCTCTCAGCTCCAGCCCAGGCCAGAAAAGCTTTATGCTGTTATGTCTCAGAACTCCAAGTCCGACCTGCCTCCTCACTTCATTCATCAGCCATGTCATCACCTCTGCCAGCTCTGTCTCCTGCATCACAGCCTCCTGCTCTCCCAGATTAATTCACTTGGAGTCAATTGCCACAAGGGGTTGAGAACTCTCCCTGCTTGGTTCTGTACCTGCGTGCCCACCTGCCAACATGCAGCAACTGTCAGCCACTCCTGGCTGTTTAACACTGAAGAGCACTGCCTCATTTCAGATGGAGTGCAAGCCCCGTTAGAGTTGAAAGCCCCCACTACTGTTATGATAGCCAGGGATGTAGCTCAGCTGCACAGCACCTGCCTGGAAAGTACAAAATTCTAGCACCAAAACAAAACAAAACAAAACAAAGCAAAAGCAAAAACAAAAACAACAACAAAACTGGTCCTGTAATGTGACAGAGGGCCATAAAGCCTTAGGTCTGTTCCACATTGCTCTCATGCCAGGCCTCAAAGAGGGAGGCAAGAAGTGAACAAATGTCTAAAGTGACTGAAGTCAGCCCATGGGGGTCCCCTGAAATTCTGTCAAAGCAGATCCTATGAAACCTGGTGGACACTTCATGAAACATGAATTTCTGAATAGGCTAGTCCCAGTACTGCTTCTGGGAAGAGAGCTCCTCTTCAAGTTAGGAGTGACATTCTGAAAACCAGAGGGACAGACTAAAGGCTCACCTCTGGGCCTGGCTATCAACCACACCTCCTCACCATAACACCTCTTGCTGTCAGATGTCACAGGAAACACGAACAGGTATCCAGACACACATCAGCTTGACAGTTAATCACCTTGGGCGAGATGTCCATGATGTCAACAACCACTGCCACCTTACATCCTATAGATCCCAACCCAGGCACCCTTTTCCACTGTTACTCAAGTACCCCAGAGTTTGTGAACTCTCTCACTATTTTTGGGAAGGATCTGACAACAGATTCACTGCTTGGAGGCAGTTTGTTTCTCTGTTCCTTTTAGCTCCACAATTCTGTCATTGTCCCCTGGGCTCTGAGACTAGACCATCAAACACCTGCCTCTGCTGGTGAAACTCCACCTTGGGACAATCCCAACCTGCATCAAATGGTGTCTTATGCCACGAGAGACTAGAAATTCAAGCACACATCCCGAGGTTTTAAAACCATAAGAAA
>NDGM011092476.1:0-11746 GCA_002564305.1 Octomys mimax
GAGGGGCGTCCAAAGGGGGTGGGAGAGGGTCTGGCCCACGCTGCGCCTGGGCTGGGACTGGTCTCATCGGCGCAGGCCAGCAGGAAGCTCTCCCACACACTCATGGGACCTGGGCTGGAACTGGGTCTGACGTTTCCTGGAACGTGACAGAAATTCCTACTTGGCGGGTGGGGTTGGGGAGGAGCGGCGGAGTGGTGGGAGGCGTCCAAAGGGGGTGGGAGAGGGTCTGGCCCACTGCTGCGCCTGGGCTGGGACTGGTCCCGCTGGCTGAACTTTTTATTTTTAGAAAATAAATTTAAAAATTATTAGAATTGACAGTAAAACAAGTCAGATAGGGTTTCAGTGTTATTGAAGCCACTCTATTCACAAATTTATGAATGATTTCCAACAGTAGGTTGAATTTGTTAAATGTGTTATCTTCAGTGAAAGAAAAATTAGAAATTTTGCCATGTTTTTGAACTAGTAAAGTCTTTGTTTCTAGTGACATTGTTTTAGCCTTATGAAAACTTTCAATAATTTCAATGATCTTTATCCTAGTTTACTTTTGTTCTGATTATATTTAAAATTCTTGATTATTACCAATAAATTTTAGCATTAATATCATATCTTGAATGCATTTAGTATAATATAGGGAAATACAGAGGACAGCTTGGTGGCAACACAATACTTATAAATAGGCCAAATATTATACAGATACTTCAGAATTAGTTTAACATAATGTAATTTCTTAAACGACAAGCAAGAAGATGAGTTTAGTTTACAGGTCCTTTTTATAGACATTAAAGACAACATAACCTTCAAAAATCTTAGGCTGGTTGTCATAGATAAAATGATGAATGCCTTCACACAAATCTTTAGGAATGGAAGGTTTATTCTTTCAGTGTTGGAAGTTTCTGCATAAAGAAGATCCTCAGCTGTTTGACTTCTTTGGGAGTTGCCAAAGAATGAGGAATGAAGAACAAATGTCTGGCCTCAGGATTCTTATTCCCTCCAGGGAGCAGTTAACATCCAGAAAAAGAACAGTGAAGGTATACAAAGGCTTGACCCCTTGGTTCCAACTCAAATGCAACTCTAAAGGCCATGCTTTATAAATTAAAGCCCATTCTCCATAAATTCTTTTGGGGGCTACATTGCAGCTCAACTTCACCTTTTGCATTTCCTACTTTCTTTTCCTTTCAATGTTTGGCCTTCCCAATCTCTATTAAACAGAAGAGGCATAACACTGGATGTACCAATCTATCCCATAATTTTGTACTGTAAATTTCTACATTTGCACAATAGTAGTGGGCTATGTGTCTCAGTAGCTACACCTGGGGGATACAGGCAGAAATATTTGTCTTTTTCCACTTGGTATGAGAAATTTCAAGATGTCTGCATGTGTGCAAAAGTAGTAATTTGGGGTTTTTACCCACATAATTCACTGGCTATCAAGTTTTGCATATATTTACCTGAGTATCACAGGGGGTGAAATATACTCACATCACCCTTACGTTCTGTAAACATAGATGTAATGGGAGTGTGACTCACAGTAGCTGTACCAAGGAAAATCAAAAGCCCATCTGGGTATTCACCCACTTGGCTGATGAACAGCCAGGAGTGTACAGGACATTCAATGAACCATGGGTGAGTTTATCTATGAAATACTTATCACTTAATTTTTGTGCCTTTAGGATTTGGTTTAAAAAAGTTTTCTTCTGATTTTTCTGCTAGAAGTAGATGAATTCAGCACAATGGCACACAAAAAGCTAGATTTTCAAGTTTTGGTGGAGGTTGAAAATGGATTATCAGATCATTCATGCGTGGATGATGAAGATGATAATAACTTTGGTGCTGGATATCGGAGCCAAAGTTCCTGCACAGTGAAATGGAGCAGGAAGTGACTGATGCAGATGCAGGGAATGCAGACCTCCTTGATTTGAATGATGAAGAAATCAGCAATATGAGTGCATATTTGGTTAGTAGAAAATGCTTAGGGAACAAAATGGAATTATCCTGTTAGAACTACATCCAAAAATGTAGTGAGGAGTTTTGCAGGGGTGCAATCTGTTGGACAGAATGCCAACACTGCCATTCAATGTTGAAAATTGTAACAGATGAAATGCTACAAGATGTTGTGATATATACAGATGCTGAAATATAAGAAAAATGTTCTGTATGCCCCAAGAGTCATACTAAAAAATGTATTTATGGTGATGCATCACAAATTGAGCTGGAAGCTTTTGTAGGCCTGCTGTACTTTGTAAGGCTTTCTCAGGATAATCTCATAGGCTGAGGCTTGTAGAATAATGGTGACTCTGAAGAGTTTTGGTTTCCTGAAGAATTACCATAGGTTTGATGACAAAATAACCCGCCAAAAAAGAACTGATAATCTGGTTGACAGCCACCCATAGTTTGAGAGATTTGTGGGTAGTTGTCCAGCAATTTACATATCATTTGAATACATGACTATTGATGAACAACTTAGCTTCAAGCAATATATTCCCTCCAAAAACTTCAAAATACAGCACAAAAATTTATACTTGTAGGTGTGAAGGCTTATTATACTTTCAACATAGAAATTTATTCTGGAACTCAGCCACCAGCTCCTTATTTGTACAATAATAAACCAAACAATGTTCTTAACAGACTTGTTACTCTCATTTCCCAAACTAATTGGAATGGGATATTCAATTAATGGGTTTACCAATTTTCAATTGATAGCACATTTCCTAACAGATCTCAAGTTGACCAGGAAGAACTGTACATAGGAAGAAAGAAGAAATTCTAATAAAATATTGCAATTTCAAAAACAGAGCTGTGTAGCATACTCTTTGGATTTCAGAAATATATAACATTTCCTCATATATAGCAAAGAAGAATGAAGTGGTACTATTGATGTCAACACTGCACTATGACAAAAACACTGATAGGGACACCTCCACAAAACAGAAGCCTGAGATGAAAACTTTCAACAACAAAACCAAAGACATTGTAGATGTTGTTGATGAGTTATGCAGCAAGTATCATGTCACTTGAAACACAAAGCACTGGCCAAAGATTGTGTTTTACTTGATCCTAAGCATGTGTGGTATAGTTAAAAAAAAAAAAAAAGAATAACAAGTGCAAAATATCACAGAAAATTTTCTTACAAGATTTTGATTGGAACTCATAAGAGATCATTTACTACAGAGGAAAAACAAAATGTTTTTGCCAGTAAACTACATGAAAATTTTCTGCTGAGTTGATAGGCGAACAGGCAGGTGCAGTATCACAAAGACATACTAATACAACAGGAATACAAAAAAAAAATTCAGGTGTGCCCTATGGGAAAGGTCAGGAAAACAAAACTTATGTGCTGTCAGTGTAAGTGATGCTTGTGTGTGGTGCATGCAGTTTTCATGTATGAACACTGTGTTCAGTTTGATAGTTGAAACAAAGATTATATCTATGGCAGACTTTTGTTTGATTTATATTGTAGTTCACAGAGTTTTTATTTCTAATGATATCATTTAGGTTTTGTAAGCAAGTAAACAGCTGATATGAAAATGTAGATGTCTATGTGAACCACTCATTACATATTTGATATTTTATTTTATTGATAAATTGCTTTCCTGCTAAGTGCACATTGTACAACACAGCAGGATACTCCTGAAAAAATAGAAGGCAAGAGAGTTGATAAGAATGGCCTGCCACACAGGAAGGGACAGCTAAGCATACATGATGTCAGTGTAAGCAAGATATGTACATGGAATATACAGTTGTCATGTGTGGAGTCTGCATGGGCATAACAATTGAAGCAAAGTTGAATTTTGTGGTAGCATTCCATTGGTATTTTCATTGCACTTCATATAGGAGGTTGTTTCTGATGATATTGTTTAGGTTTTATAAGCAAGTACATACTTGACATGATAATGTTGATGCTTATTCTAAATGGGAAATATATATTATTTTATTTTAGTTTATTTTTCTGTCAACTAAACATCTTATAGAAAGAACCTCTTGAACAAACAGCAAGATCAGCAAGGTATCAACTATATCCTACATAAAGGCCAGGAAAACAAAACACATGTGCTGTCAGTGTAAGTAACATGTATGTGTGGAACATGCTACTGTCGTGGGCAAAGACTGTAGGTGTGATGATTCATAAAAAGACTTTTTTGTATGTTTTTATTGGTATTCTCATTGCAGTTCATATAGGAACTGATTATGTTGTTATTTTTAGATTTTTTATACCAAAAGCCAGTTGATGTTGAAAATTTTGATGCTGTCCTATAAACACTGAATAAGTATTAATGATTCAATAGCTTATTTTTTTCCTATTAGGTGCTCATTATTTAATATAATAAAACTCATAAAATGAAAATTGACATTTTCTTTTATGTAATGTCAATATTATGGCATTATGTACTCACAATAATGTACTTTTATAATAAAATCAGTGTTATAGCTCTTTTAAATGTCCTATGTGTTCATCTCTGATCTTAGAGATTTAATCTCTTACAAGTGGTACCAAGAGTGGACCAAGAAAGCAGAGGAACTGTTGCTAACCTCTTTCGGTGTCCTTGGCAATGTGATTGAACAAAAATTCAAAGGTAAATGTGAAAGAGGACCTGCTTGATTGCATTAAAGAAGTTCTTATTTCCTAAGTAGGAACGTGGAGTACTTATTCTAGGACTTAATCATGAAAGCAGTAAAGCTTACGTTTAAACTCAACAAAGACAGTGATTGAGACCCATCTAGACTGATATCTAAACGTGTAGAACTTCAACATGACCTTGAACTCTAAGCCTGCAAAAGAAGTGCATTTGTTTCTGTGAAAAATAGCACTCCTACCTTGCTTGATGGGGAGGAAGAAGCGTCTACACAGTAATCCGCAGGTGTCTCCTTGCTATAATAGGCTCTTACCTCCTTTCGTGGTCTTTGGTGGAAATAACTGTGGCTAAGTCACCGCATAAACTATCTGGGGAAGAGCAGAGCCTGCTAAAGGAGGAAGGGAATTATTGTCCTAAGGGAATAGCAGACCTAACTATCATGCTCTGACAGAAGCAGGGACATCTAAGCGTGGGAGTAGCTTCTCAGCATACTGGGAATGCATACTCATACAATGCGTATTCATTGTCAAGAACATCAAAAGAAATTATCAATAGCTCCACTGCTTTCTTGGTCCACTCTTGGTACCGCCATCAGAGATTACCATTTAGGACATTTAAGAGGGGTATTACACCAATTTTTGTCATACAGGTACATAATGCTCATATTCTTTCTTTAGCATATTTTTATTGATGGATTATTAATTTTTATTGTATGAATTTTATTATGTTAAATAGCGAGTGTTTGCCAGGGAAAAATACAAAAAATAAATCATGGAATCATTAATATTTATTGAATGTTTATATAAAATCATCATAGATAGTGGAACTGGATTTAGATAAAAGAAATTTGTCTATATTGGGATGTTCTTCCAAAATATGAAGTCCAGCACCCTCAGGAGTATTCCTGGGTGAACATGGCACTAGTATATCTTGTAAATGTGTGGAAAAGCAATGACATACACTAAGCAATGTAGAAGTATCTGCATTTTCATTGAACATGGTAGAAAAGGAAACAAAAGCCTCATGTAAGTTGGCATAACAAAATGTATTCAATAATTAATGCTGAAAATAGCTACCAAATGTTCTACTAGAAGCATTTGAGGCCAAGTAACTTACAGAGGCACTACGAATGTGTGGATGAGAGGGGTACTGATGTTATGGTGATATTGAGTGGTAGCTCTCCTTTCTAGGGCAGACCTGAGAGTAGACAATGCCATTAGAGAACTACAGTCACTAATAGCACTGGGGATAAATGGACACTTGAACAAATGTGAGCAGTTAGTTGTATCATTTGGGCAGAAAATATGTCATGTGGAATTTATGGCTTCCCCATGTGGGAAAATCACTTGAGTTTTTGAGAAAGATCATGTTACCTGCTATGAAATTTTGAGACACAAGTATGATTTGATTTTGGGTCTTGCAGGAAACAAAACAATTAATCATAGAATACCAGGTAACCAGGAAATCCTGCCTATTAAACTTAAACTTGACACCATTTGAATCAATAAACAATAATGCTAGGTGGCTCATCCAGAAACCCATGATGAGGTAGAAGTTAGAGTATGGAAGGAAGTACAAGTGCGACTGGAGAGTAGGATCAAGGGGCACATGCAGGTACCAGAGGCACATGTTATTGTTCCCCTTTCCACCAGCGTGCTCCCTTCAGCTCTGATCACCATATGGATTTCCCTTGGCCACAATCATGAGGCACACAGAAGCCTACATATGGCTCATGAATGGGCCAGTTGAATATTACACACCAAAAATGTAATGTGCCATTACTAAAGTCTCTCTGAGATATTGCATTAAGAATATCCCTCACCACATATATAATGTTTATCAACACTTAGTATGTAGTATAGGCTTTAGTATGTAGTATAGCCCTTAGTATGTAGTATAGGCCATTGACCATGCAAGATCCACGAGGTGGAGAGATGGAGAAGGAGATTTTGTACCTACTACAAAGCTTAGTGAGTTCTTCAGAAAGACCGTGTCTGGCAGTGAGTGTTTCCCACTTGCAGATGTAAAAGTTTCTTACTCTGTAAAGGTTTTTCTGTTAAGCTAAAGGAGTTGCATGCTTATTTGAATCTACATTTTCTTGTGAATGTATGCAAAGGGAAAATAACCTCTAAAGAGCTACCTGCATCAAAAATGCTTGGACAACACTTACATGATATAATTATATGCATCATTTATGATTGGAATCAGTTCATTCCAATAATGTGAATTTCCTATCAAAACATAGAATCAAAGGAAAGATTTGGAAGCTCATTTTTTCAAAGATAGGACAACTAATATTGTGGATGCTATTGCATATTTAGTGAAAGATCAATAATGAAGATAAAATGATTTTGTATAACATTGTGAATATAAATTGTTTTGTGTGAAAGTTTTCTGGTACCAATAATATTAATAAGTTAATAAAAACAGGGAAGAGGCAGAAATATATATTAAAAAAAAGAAAAGTAGTGGAGAAAATCCTCGTAATGGGCAGGACTCTTAGGGGGAGCCACGCCTGATCATCAATATTGTATGGAAAGAGAGGTAGCTCAAATTTAGAAAATACTAGATTTGTGGAAACAAATATCTGGATCTTGTAAGAAGAAATATTAAAAGATTAAAGACAAGGAAGTCTGGGTTAGAGGCACATAAGTGGGCATAAAAAAGTGGATAAAAAGCATGAATATCATCACATTGAATGTCAGTAACAAATAAAATGTATTAACCATGGAAAAGATACTTAAAATCCAGTAGAGTATCTTAGCCATTTCATGTCAACAAATCTGTGTAATCAGCTGAATCAATATTTGCCCCGTGGGTACAAGGATAAATTAGCCATGGAATAGATAGAATAGACACATACATGAACTCAACAGCTTGGACTCTGATATATCATTTTTGGTTAACTGATGAAATTTCTAAATTATCAATTGCCAGTGATTGGAACCAATTATTATCTTCCAATGTGTCATCAGTTCCTGGCAACACCAACTAGACCATTGGTGGCAAATTGACTACGTATTATTTTTTTCTTCTTGCAAGGGGTAGTAACTTAATTTTGAGAGAAATTGTCCTGTTGTCCTGATAAAGGTTAGCATTTCTGGTTCCAGCTTCAGAATTTGAAAGATAACAGAGTATTTGATCTACTAGTATAGAATACCCACAACATTGCTTCTGGCCAAGCAATCGAATTTTGAGCAAAGGATATGTGAGAGTAAGACTGGGTCCACAACAACGGAATCTACTATAGTAAAATTTGTTACGTCATTCAGAGTGTGATAGCTTGCTGAAGAGATGGAATGGACATTGAAGGAACTGCTGAAACTCTAGGTCTGAGATGATAATAAAAGGACAGTGTCTCAATACACAGGATGAAGTGATATAGTTATATCAAAGACTTTCAGATAGACAAACAGAAGACAAAGATTCATGAGTATCAATAGCTATCTCTGGGCTGGCAAGTTAGCTCAGTGATCTAAAGTGCCTGATTAGGTAAGCTGAGGCAGATAGAGGGGACTGTGGTTCAACCCCCTGCACCACATGCCACGGCCAGCCCCACCCTCAGGGTGGGCTGAGCTGGGGAAGGTTGGATGGGGAACAAGAGCATGTCAACTTACTACCATTCCTAATGCCTCAGTTGGGGAATTTGTGCTTCCTATGTTAAAATTTTAGGTTATGAGAATTTATGAGTGAAAATTCATGGAGGGTGAAAAGAGTTCTGCCAGGGGACACAGTAAATTCTACAGAACTATACTTTTGGCTCAGGTGCAGTGGGCTTCCCATGGCAAGAACTAGAGTCATTCAGTGATGTAACAAAGAGGATTACTTGTGAAACCCAAGTGATCTCTTGGGCAATTTTTAATTCTGGCTTAACTAAATTTGCAGGTTAAAAAAGCAAATTCAGTATCTCCAACATGAGGAAAGAATGGTGATGAGAGGCTTAGATGTCATCGTGGATGAGTATCTGTATTATACAGCCACATAATTCAAAGAGATTCTTTAAGAGGAAGATGAGGGAAATTTAGAGTGGAAAGGGAGGACGGAATCAATATTAACTGCAGTCCCCCAAACTCATTGTATATCATCTAACTAAATCTCACCCATGGCCTGAGGAGATAGCTCAGTGGTCTAAATGCCTGCCTGGCAAGTGCAAGGACCCAGGTTCAATCCCCAGAACCAGCGTGCTATGCTATGCTGGTCCTGGAATCATGGGCATGCCTTGCCACTGAAGCTGAGTGTGGTGGAGCACATCTGTAATCCCAGTGCTGGGGAGGCTGAGACAGGAGGATCACTACAAGTCCAAACTGCATACCAAAAAAAAAAAAAGATTAAATCTCACCCATGTCCTTCTGGAAAAGGTCCTTACTGAAATCCAAAGGGAGCAGTTCCCAAAACATGTACACCTGGGTGTGAAATGCAGCTGAGTATCCATGGTGTGAACTGTTGTAGTTGTGTTCACTGCCTTTATTTCCTTTAAGAATCCAAGATTTATTCCTACAGCTCCTGATAGGTACAAACAAACAGCTATTGGTGGAGATTTCTTTGGGAGATTAGAAAAGGAAGAGAAGCATTTCATCCAAAGTCTAAGGTCAACTAGAATGTATGTAGATACATACATGTTAAGAGCTTAACATCCTTGCCTCAATTCAGCATAACTTCTACAGCACCACCCAAACATTTCAGCATTCCATAGGTTGAGATTTTATTTCAATTGTATTGCCAGGCCACTTATTGATATTTCCAAATCTAATTTTTTTCTCCTTTCTGAATCTTTGGATTTTATGAAATTGCCCTGCAGTGAGTAGGTAACATCTTAAACTTCTCAAGAGTTTCTTATATATCATGGCATTAAAATCAATAAAGTATATCACCCTATTCCCACCCTTAGTGCTGGGCATTGAACTTTGGCTGGTAATGAAGTGCTGTACCATGTTGCTACATTCTCAGCTAAGAAAAGTTATATGAAAATCACCCAGTCCATTATGAGAGATGGGATGAGGCTGTCTTCTTCTGTTGGTGGGGTTGAGGCCTTTAGGCTCTGCAGAACGGTAGGGTAAGCATGAGCCTAAATCTGGCTCCATCTTTTGCAAGCACTTCCATAGTTCATTACTGTAGTGGATTTCTAACTGGTGGTCAACTTATTATACCCAGCTGAATTAAACTAGCATGGTGCTGGGTGTGGGAGGCTCACCTGAGGGTTGTTGCCAGCAGCATAAAAACAGAGCAGGAGAAGCTGCCAGAATGCTATTAGGGATGCTGTTTAGAGAAGCTATTAGAAGCTGCTAGAAGCTGCTAGTTTTCTTGGGCTGTTCTGCTGGAGCACCTTGTCATGCTTTCTTTCTTGATGAACTTTGGAAAAACCTTGAGATTCACTTCCTGGCTGCAGAGGGGAAGATGGTATGCTGCTCAGCCTCATGAAGAAGCTTGCTGCATTGGCTTGCCTGATGGGAACTCCGCTTTCTGTATTACTAGAGGAGCTTGGGACCTCACTGGTGCTGAGGATGGCTATGGTACTTTTGAGGGAACTCTTGTGCTTACCTTGAGCATTCCTTTCTAGCTCCAGTTCAGAGCCCTCAGCCTGCTAGCACAGATTCTTCATCCTGCTGGCATAGACTTCCTAGCTCCTACCACTGACACCGGCCAGGCCTTTACAGCACAGACTCATGAAGCGGGCCTGCATGAGACTTTGATGTGGGCTCTAAGCTTCCAAGTGGACTTGTGGGAGCCATTGTTATGTGCTCTAGGCCCTCAGCTGGATTCTTTAGTGTTTAGTGTGTGGACAGATGTCCCGCACTTTTTACATACGATTCTTGGGAGATTCATTATAAAGTAGTATTATAAAATATGTCTTGTATTATATTGTTCTCCTTGCAAAAACCCTGAGCCATGACCATCCCAGTGGAAGGTCTTTGTGTGTGCAGATGTGATAATATAGTTTCAACAATTGTTAAGAGCGACTTCAAATGCAAACACAGGTTTTTGGGGGTGCTGTAAGGTCATAAAATGCCAAGCAAAATTATTCTTACTTAATAGTCACCTAGAAAATGTTGCCTGAGTGAGTACATGCATAATTATAAGTAAGAAATCAAATTATAGTAAAAACAAATTCCATAAAAACAGTGGCTGGATATGCTTTTTTTCCTTGAAGAATGATTCAGGTTAATTGAATGAGAAAAGATTAATTTTGTTTAATTTAATTTAATAATTGGTTTCCTAAGATTTTATTACTGTGGTTCTAGCCATTCTGCTTTTTAGTTTTAGAATCTTTGGTAAATATTATAGTCGTTCTGATTTTTCCATCCTCTCATAAAGAATTATAATAACAATAGAATCTTCATAAACTTTAAAAACATTATTTTTACTTTATGTTTGATATTTGTAGTACTGGGGATTGAGCTTAGTGCCTTAATGTTGAATTATATCCTTAGCCCATTTATTTATTTATTTTTAAAATTTTATTTTATTTTTTGGTGGGGAAACACCAGCATTAGTCATCAGCTGGAATTTTATTTTTAATTTAATTTAATTTAATTTTTTTAGGGATGCTTTACATTTTAATAGAAAAATGAGAATTTTTTTTGAAAGATGAGAATTTTAAGCAACTAGATATGTTTTCTTAATTCCAAAAATATATTGATTTTATGATATATTTATATTAATTAAAAGAAAATATCACATTTTATTTATTATTGAATTTAATGAGAAAGAAGTAGCAATGAGACAATTTCAAAACAGGTGAGTAGGACAGTTACAATAATTAATACATTTCATATTGTTGTCTTCATAGTTGTTGTTGAGAGTTTACAAGATGCAAACATGTATTATTTAAATATTAGTACAAATGTTTCCTCCTATTGAATTAAGAGAAAGTAACTGCATATATATCCTATTTTCTATATCTATCTATCTATTTTTCTATCTATCATCTACCTATATTAACTACAAAATGGTCCTTCATTTATATCCCCCCCTTTTTTTTTTGTCTTGTCAGAGATGGGTGTTCCACTACTGTCAGAGAAGCTGTATTTGAAGAAGTCTTTAAAAGACCTTTTCATAGTTGATACCAGTTCAGAATTGTAGGTAATTAAATTCAGAAAAATAACCTAATATACTCCAATAGTCCATAATAGTAGTGGGTTATCAGCAGAACTGGAAATTGTCAGAAGTTGTTGACT
>NDGM011092486.1:0-10106 GCA_002564305.1 Octomys mimax
ATATTTCGCTTTCTTCTCTTCTCCTTTCCCCCACCCCATGGTTGTTTCCTTTTAAAAAAAAAAAAAAGGTAAATATAACAATGAAGCCATTTCAAAACAGTTTATTAGGATAGTTACACATTGGGTAACAATAGTGGACACATTGTGTATTATTTTCTTTCTAGTAGTTATCCAGAGTAGAAGATATAGGCATGATATTGTGTCTATTCAAACATTCGCACAAAACTTTCTTTTTAACAAACTAAGAGAAACCAACTGTATAACAACTATCTTATGTGTGCATATATTTTTATTCACCTTGATCTATAGGTTTTACTAAAAGTAAATTTTGTAGTAGGACAGTGTATGAAAATGAAGTATAATGAAAGTGAAGTATAATTAAGTATGAAATATATCACCCCAGGCAATGAAATAAAAGTTCATTTGGCTGATCCTCCAGTGGTCATAAAGTTTACAAAATGCCCTACTTTCAAAGCGTTTTTGTTGCTAAGTAAGGTGATTACCTCTTCACTGTCAGATAAACAAATCATTCCTCTTTTGGTCCTATTATTACATTTTCAGAAATCAGAATCCTGTGTATGTCATATCACAATATCAGAATGAAATGAGCTTTGGTTTTTAAATGTTTCCTCTTAGAGAATTCAAGTGCTACTTAACAAAACACTTATTTTTTCCAATTATTTTGCCTGAAACCTAATACCAAGCAAACAGAAGTATAAGGCCATCATGTCACCTAAACAAATATCATTTTCATTATAGCAAAAGTATGTGTGCATTTTTAGAGGACATATAATTTATATGAAAAAGTGCCTTAAAAGTGGACTTTGTAATTCTCCTCCCCAAAACAGTTATATTTAAAAGCAAATTCTACTCATATCATAGAACTAAGGAAAGATTACTTTCTTTTTAAAATAAAGGTGTCGGGGCCAGGGAGATGGCTTAGTGGAATAAGCGCTTCCCTGGCAAGCGCAAGGGCCTGAGTTCAATCCCCAGTTCTGCCAAAAAATAAACAAATAAAATATAAAATAAAGGTGTCAAAGTATTATATTTTTGAGGTAGAATTTATTACTTTATCAATATTAACTATAACTCAAAGGATATCACCTTGTATTTTGAAACTAATAAAAGCACTGTCTGTAGTATACAAGCTCTTCTTTCTCTAGGTATTATGATTATCTAAGACCTAGTAATCAATAAAGGACAACAGGCTTAATTAAACTCTATAATAAATCATTATTTTTTCAAGTAATCCAATTGCAAAGACAACTTACAAAACATTTTTAAAAGGAAAGCGTATCCACGACTTTCACTATATATATATATATATATATATATATATATATATATATTGAGAAAGAGAGAGAGAGAGAGAGATCATATTCACTGCTGTGTAAGCTTTGCAAAACACCTGAAAAAATACTTGTATTTTGATAACACAACACCTTGTTTTCTTCTAGAGGCTTGCAATTTCAGGGATGCCAGTCAGTGCTAAGCCACCCTGTGATTTCAGCTTGTAGGAAGGCAGAAGCATCAAGTCTTGCAAAAGAGAGCTTCGGACCACACGGAAGCCAAGAAGCAGAGAGAGAAAGATCCAGGGCCACGGGATACATCTCATCCTTCCAGGTTATTGCGCAGGTCAGTTTCTCCGGGTAGATCACACCTCCTAACCGCCCATCCAGCTGTGAATGGGATTGATCCATTGAAAAGGTCACCTCTGAGCACATGAACATTTTGGGGAAGATTTTTGATCCAAAATATAGCTTTTGCTATAACCTTTCAGTTGTAGTCTCTGTTTTACAACCTAACCCCTAGTTTTTATCATGATACTGGTCATTTATTTGTTTATAGTTGATGTAAGTAGTTAACATTTGCAAACTATCACATACACGTATTCTCAGATTAGACCCAGTAGTACACGGTTAAAAGAGAACATAGATAAGAAAATATTACCAGATAATTTGAATACAAATAATGATCTATACACTGCTAAATTAAATCTCTGTAGTCCAGGAGATTAAATGCAATTAGAATGTGTTGTGGCACAGGATATTATAAGAAAATTAGACAGCCTTATCCCTGCAATTAGACTAAATGCAAATATTGGTCAGTACATAGTCCTAATAAAAATTAGAATGGCCTTTTGTAAAAGCACTAATCCCATTCTTTCAGGACATTAATTTAAGAATACTGTAAGTATAATATGTACATACTTTATTTTTAATCTAAAATATAAATTTTAATGGGCCCAGAATTAATAACATAATATAATTAGCACTTAAAAGAAATAATCCTACCTTTACACTTTCTCATGTTATGATCTTGGAAGAAAGACTGGCTGATGAAAATATTATATTGCCATTTAAATTATTTTATATATAATGATTATATAATTGCACATTCCTCCGGATTCCAACAAAACTTGGAGAATTACATGTTATTTACTGATTATTATATTCTGCATTTCTGAACATATCTTTATCAGTGTATGTCCTTCCTCGGATCAAAAATTAGTTCTGGTGACTGATTTTCAAGCTTCTATCTATAGCAAACCAAGTGGAGGAAGCATAATAGGTCAGTACTAATGTCTTCATAGAACACATTTTTTAAAGTTTCACACAAGGAAAAATTCTGCACCCTCTGAGAAGCTCACCATTAATTAGTTAGAACTTTCTTTTTATGTGTTTAGTACAGGGTCTGCAGGGTCTCAATACATAAATCACACTTGTAGTGATTCTCCTGTTTTCAGCCTCCCAAGTGCTGGGATTACAGGCAGGTGCTGCCACACCCAGTCTCAATCCTAGTCTCAGCATGTCCCAGGGGCAGGTTCCTCCCCCCCCCAACAACAGGCTGGGGATCAAAACTCCACCCATGCATTCTGCCTATTCAGGCTCTTTAGTATACTGAGCTATCTATTAGTTGGAACTTTCAAAATCTATTTTCAAGCCCAGGGATATAGCTCAGAGGCATAAACACCTGTCTGGCAAGTGCAAGGTCCTGAGTTTGACCCCTGGCACCAAAATAACTAACTAACTAAGATCTGTTTTCAAATCCTCTATTTTATGTTAATTTTTTAAATTTTCCTTTTTTCTCTCTCTCACTTGGGTTAATTTACTTTTAATTAACTTCACACATAAACAAAGGAAAAATAGAATGTCCTCACACTCTAAAAGAGTGCAGTGGACAATTTTATTCCCTGTTAAAATCTTCACAAAGCCTATACCTTAAATCTTCTTGTTTTGCTGCTGGACATCACACTGAAATAATTTCCTATCAATAAAATATTCCATCTGTATACATAGCTCAGGAATGTTAGAGGAAAATAACTATTTTCTCATAGTTAAAAACCACCATTTTTATGTTGAAAAATAGGGAGTAAGGGAAGATGTGAAATTAAATTTAAAGCTATAGATGTTTCAGCTATTCATGTGAAATGTTTACTATAGAAAACTGACAATATGAGACTGCAAGGTTTTAGTCTTGTGGAGAAAAAAGGGACGATAAAATTTATCTTATCTCATTAGATAAGGTTTTATTTTAACCTATGTAACAAGCTTCAAGTAAGAAATAGAAAAATTAAAAGATATCCTCCTGTGTTTAAGATTGGAAATATAGATTTCTTTTCAGGGAATAAAAGTTAAGTACGTTTTGCTGTTCATTTTACTTTTCTTGTGAAATATCTGGGTGAAAATAATGGGTTTCTACAACCTATTTTTAGATTGCTACTGTACAGATTTCTGTAGTTCTGTCTTAGTCACCTTTCTGCTACTGTTCAAATGTCTACATGTTGAAGGCTCCTGCGTCGCCCTCACAGGTGAGCACCTATGTGGCCAGAGCCTCCTGCCCCAACTCTAGAAGTTCCATTTCCCAGTGACAGCTGGGTTGGGGACCAGACCTTCAACACATGAGCTTTCCAAGGACATTTATCCCAACCAGAGCAACGGTCACCTGAGACATTCAGATTTTATTTTGTTATCAAATTTTGCTTTGAAAAAATGTTCATTTAAATCCTCTAAAGTTCAAAGAGAATTTTAAAATTGTTCCAGAGTAACTGTAGAATCTTCCTGATCACTAATGGTATGAAGTTTTTCCTGATAGATTGTGTCAACTCTTTCACTGTTGTCATTTCAGTGAACATATAATGGTACATCGCTGTGGATTGAATTTACTTGGTGACTAATATTTCACAGTAATAGTTTCACATGCTTATGATCATTTCAGTATGCCTTCCACTGAAGTGTGTAGTTATTGTGTCCATCATTTATATGCAAGACTTACTTTTTTTCTTTTTTCTTTTCCTTTTTCTTTTTTTTTTTTTATACAGGAGCTCACTATGCAGTTCAGACCTGTAGTGATCCTCCTGTCTCAGCCTCCCCAGTACTGGGATTGCAGGCGTGAACCACCTCACCCAGTTTTGATGACCAACTTAGCATGACTGGGGTTCTGGGGTCAGTACAGCGTGCGGTATCAGTGATTGAACTTGGGACCTTGCACTGGCCAGGCAGGCTCTTAGACCACTGAGCAATCTCTCCAGCCCAAGACTTACTTAAATATTTTGTTTTAAGCTCTTTGTCAGATATTAGGAATGTTTGTATTGTCTTTTAATTTTAAATGTCTTTAAAAATCAAAAGTTGGTTAGCGTGAATATAAATTAAGTACGACATTTCACTCTTTATTCTGTTTAAGCACCTACTTATATATCTGTCATCCTCCTGTTTTGGTTTTTTATGTGTTTTGTACAGGGTCTCACTACACAGCTCGGATTTGTAGTGATCCTCCTATTTTCAGCCACCCCAGCACTGGGACTACAGCAGCCACCCCAGCACTGGGATTACAGGCATTCACCTACACACCTGGTCTCTGTGGCCTGATCAGCACACCCTGGGTCAGGGCTGGAGCAACAGTGGTGTCTGGGATTGAGCCCTGGCCCCTATGCTTGCCTAAGTGGGTGTGTAGTCTGCTAAGCTATCTTGCCAGACTTACATATTTGTTTTATATCTTTTTTTTTTTGTACCAGGGATTGAACTCAGGGCCTTGTGCTTGCCAGGAAAGCACTTCTTCTACTGAGCCATCTCCCCCACTTTGTTTTATATCTTAATCTGCTTCATTTCTTGTTGAAACTTGACTGATAGAAACATTTATTTAATGAATTGAATGTGCCAATATTTTGTAAGAGTTTACACCCATATTTATAAGATATTGGTCTATGATTTTATATTCTGGTATTCATTTATCCAGATTTGGTATAAAAGCCATGCTTTCTAATTTCTGAAATAATTTTCTTAAAATCCATCATAACTACCACACAAACATTTCATAGCAGTCACCAGTAAGACCATTTAATTCTGGTGATTCTGCTTGATAGAAAATGATTTGTGATGAATAGAAAAATGAGTGTGGGTAGAAGAATTTTTGGTATTGTCTATTTTACCTACAAGTATTGATAAATTGCAACAAATTTGCTCATTATATCAATATGGTAACATCATCATGAAATTATTCACAATATCTTCTCAACATGATGTTTTTTGTAGTGCCTAAAGTGATGTTTGTCTTTAATTTTACTCTTTTGGGTTAAATCCAGTGAGTCTTTGTCAAATTATAATAATCTTTTCAGAAAATAAAATTTTAGTTTTCAAAAATATGTTCTTATTCATGTCTTGTCTGCAACAGATTTCTACTATTATCCACTACTGTATAATATGACATACTTCTTTTAACCTACTTTATTATCCATGTTTAAGTCATTTTTGGCAGAAGTGTATTATTAAAAACTAAACCTGTTTATTTCACGTATAAATGTTTGAATCTACACATTTTCATATAAGTTTAGCACACCTGCACAAACTGAAATGTTGTTTTGCGTAACTGAGTTTAAAATATTTGGTAATTTTCATTTTTATTTTTTTAAATCTGGAAGTTATGTGCAAGGATATCTGAAAAGAAAAATAATGTAATATGTTGGTATGATAGTCTGTACGTATTAACTGAGTAGCGCGGAAGTGTTGTCTCAATCCGTGCCTTACTTTCAACCACTTTTACTTCTTAACTTCATACTATTCTAAGAACTTCAAATTTTCCTGCTGTTCTTAAATTTATGATATTTCACTTGTGCCAGTGATTGTTTCAGTTAAAAGGAAATATTATTAGTAGTGTAAATTTTGGAATTTCTGTCTTCATAACAAACCCATGCTTTTATTATTACAAATGCCCCCCATGTGACAAATGAAACTCATTGCCTTGATGTCCACTGTGTTGAAGTTAAAAGAACCTTATTTTCTTAACTGTTTTTGCATAATCCATTTTTTTTCCTTTAGCTTATCTCTGCCCTCAGATTTCAGGTGAATTGCTTATCAAGACCATCCATTTTGGTCTTGCTTCTCTCAGTTCTCTAATATATGTTCTCTACTTATAGTCTTTAGCTGCTAATGTCAATTAGTTTATTAACCTGGTCTGTACCTATAAGATATTTGCAACAACACGTGGAATTTCCACTACTTATCCTTGTTTTTTGCTTTTTTTATTTTTTACATTTTAAAGAATACAAAATTGTGATAGAAAACAAAAACAGCATTAGGAACGATGCAAGATTTCACTAAACTAAGTAATAGGAATTCAACAATGGTTGTTGTATTACATGATGTTATCTTCAAATTAGTTGTTCAGATTACCAGATAGAAACGTCTAACATTTGTTTAAAGGAGGGCCGTTAGGTAAAACAAAACAAAACAATGACAAAGAAGTTATGATAAATTCAGAAGAAAAAAAATCAGAGTAAGAACAACAACATCAAAAAATTAAGCATTAACTTCTCCTTCCAAAAGACCAACAGAAATCAACAATAGAAGTATCCAAACTGTTCTGAATATACACCTAAATATATCTTTTTCTCTTCTTCCATTTGTCCTTTTCCTCATCTCAGTTTTTCCTTCCCATTAAACAATTTCTTTCCCTTTCACAGTATCTGGTATACCTTTTAGATTTTAATTATTATATTTCTCTATCTTTAACTGTTTCCTTCAGAGATTGCAATATTTACTCTTAAGTTACCAGTTTAGTCATAAAATAGAAATTGAATCCTTGCATATAAATTTCAACAGTCATATTTAATGTGAATAAATATATTAAAGTTTAAGACAATTCAATTCATGCTCCCATTTTTATATTTGTTCATATATTGGACAGATAAATGTTTTAACACAGAACATATTTCTCTAATTTTTCCAACTCAAGAAAATAAATTATCCTGTTGTGATTATTTGACCCATGCACGTTTGTTTCTTCAGCTTTGTCTCCTCCAGATTCAAAGCTATATGACTACCCAAGATGAAAATGCCTGGTGTCTATTGAGGGCCTTTAGGTAAAACCTCTGGAAAGTATCTCTGACTGCCAGTCAACAACTACACTCCTTGCAGCCTGAATAGCCAGAACAGTCATCACCGATGGTTCCCTCATGGCAGTTTGGGTTACTTCTTCAAAGGGGGGAATGTTGTAGGCAGTTGAATTAGATAGGAATATAATAAGCAGTCACAGGGCCAGGCCCTCAAGGAGACAAGATGGAAGACAAGATGACTTTGCAGCTTGGAAGCAACAGACACTCCTGTATGGGCCCACCTCAAGACCAAAATAAAAGAGGAAACACAACTACATACTTCCCAAGGGATGGGCATCGGGGATTGATATTCTAAATAACTATCAATCACCTCAAAAGAGCCCAAATGGGTCACTAGTGCAACCCCCACCAGGAGGAGACACTGTCCTGGTATTCATGCCCACTTGCTACATGACTGGCTACTTACCCCATTTGGTACTAGATTTAATCAGTTTTACCTGAGCAATGGTACAATCGTACTTGTAATCTCATTGGTTGACCATAGTGTTGTCCTACCTGATGCCCACTTAAGTGAGTTCCCATGTCTTCTCCACCACCTTAGACCTACCTCACCACATGGTTTTCCTGTATAAAAGTCCCTGAAAGGGACAGTGTCTGGAGACCACCCGCTCAGGGGCCCCCCTTCTGTCCCTCTCTCGGACAGAAGCTTTCTTTCACCTAATAAATATATTCTGCTCTTAAGAAAAAGAAAATATAATCTTTACATTTTTCATTTTCCATTTCCGGGGAATCTTATTTCTTTGGATAGATATATCTGAATTTTCTTATATTTTCTCTTTAAATTGAAGAACTTCCGTTAGCATTGTATAAGTACAGGTCTACTGCGAATGCATTCTCTTGGCTTTAATTTTTTTTAAAAGTTGTTTTCGTCTCTTTTCACTTTTAAAAATTTATTCATGTATTTATATATATGGAAGTCAAGGTTCCCAAGTTTTGTTATTTTGTTTTTCTAACACATTAAAGGTCCTGTTCAGATCTAGGCTTGTTCCTCATGAAAAGTCTCTTCTCTTGTTATTCTGTGTATGTATCACTCTTCCTGTGCTGCTTTCAAAGTGTCTTCTTCATATACGTTATCAGCTCATAGATTTTTCACTCAGCTGGTATTTTAAGTTTACTTTTTAACATTTATAAATTCATTTTTTCACTAAATATGAGTAGATCTTCATGAGTATTTCTGAAAATATTTGTTCCTCTCCAAATTTTATGGTTTTTAAAAAAATTTTGATCAATTTTATTAGTACATTTTAGATATACATAATGATCACATTTATCAGAGGGAGCTTGTACCTGTACATGATATACATGGATTCTTCTTTTACTCCCCAACCCCTATTCCTCATGTCAACCCCTCTCCTTCATACTTATGGTCAAAAGCTTTGTTTCTTTCTTTCTCTTTTCTTTGTTTTTGGTAGCAGGAATCAAATTCAGGACCTACACTGGCCAGACAGGCACTGTACCACTGAGCTGTATCCCCAACCCTGTTTCTATTTTCTTCATTCTATTCTCTTTTCTTCTTTTACTTCTTCCCTTTCCCCCTCCTTCATCCTTTGTTTTCCTTCTTATTTGAACATTTTCTTCCTTTTTTCCACGATCTATTATACTTTTTGTTTCTTATTTACCCTTTCATTTTCCCATATATATGAGAGAAAACAATGATATTTACATGTATGTCCAATGTTTTTTCACTTAAAAATATGGAGTCTTTCTATCATTTATTTTTTTGTTTCCTTTTTCCTTTCACCAAACCTCCCTAGTTCCTCTTTCTTTTGAAGAATTTTTTCCTGTTTCGCAACACATTTTATACACATTGGCCCTTATTTACACATTTGGTATCTCACATCAAAGAAATGGTGTAATATTTACACATATGTGTCCAGTTTATTTCACTTGAGTGTGGTCTCAAGATGCATCTATTTACCTCGAAATGTCACAAATTTATCTTTCTTTATGGCTAAGTAGTACTCCGTTGTATAAAAAAGACTGCAAGTTTTTATCCATTCCTCAGTTCATGGGCATTTGGGTCATTCCAAGATCTAGCTACTATAAACTGTGCTGCTAAGAACATAGCTGTGGATATATCCTTGTGGTATGATATTTTTAATTCTCCCAGGAAAATACACAGAAGGGAAATAGCCGGGTCAAATGGGAACTCTAATCCTAGTTCTCTGAAGAATCTCCACACTGATTTCCACAGTGGTTGCACCAGTTTATGCTCCAATCAACAACGGAGAAGGGTTTCTTTTTACCTACAACTCCTCCAGCATTTGTTAGTCATTGATTTCTTGATTAGAGTCATTCTTCCTGGAGTGAGATGAAATTTCAGAGCTATCTTAATTCGGACCTCTCAAACAACAAGTAAGGTTGAATAATTTTTCACATATTTATTTATGTTGATATTTCTTCTTCAAAAAATCAGTTTATCTCAGATGCCCATTTTTGGATTAGGTCTTTAAATTTAGGGGTCTAGTTTTTAAAAATTCTTTATGTTCTTGATATTTGTCCTTTGAGGGTCAATTGACTAAAATTCTTCAACAGTATATAGGTTTTCTTTTCATTGCATTAGTTTTTTTTTCCCCCTCTGTGAAAAAGCTGTTTAATAAGATGAGATCCCTTCGACGAAGGGCCAGACATGCCTACTGGAAGAAAGATAGCTTCTTTAACAAATGGTGCTGGAAAAACTGACTCTCTACATGCTGAAAACTAAAACTTGACCCAG
>NDGM011092503.1:0-12496 GCA_002564305.1 Octomys mimax
GAAATGAGGTATTATAAGTTGAACTAAATTCAAAAATTTTAAATCTTTAAATATTTATTGCCTTCTCCTTTCTACTTTGAGAATTCTAATTATATAAGTTTCTTGGCTTTGACATGGTGAACTATTATGACTGATCTGTAAATTCATTCTTCATTTTTATTTTGGACAATTTTTATTATTATATTCATGTATGTTTATAAATAATTTATTTTCAATTTGCAACCTATTAAAAAACTAAAATAATAAATAAATTAAAAATTTTAAAAATGGTAGCCATACCTCCATGCCACCTTTGGCTTGTTTTGCCCTGGCAATTGCCAAAGTCAAGCTTAAATTCCTGCAGGCAGGCCACACAGCAGAATGTGTCTGAGGGGTTTTGGTAGCTCATCCTCTTTGTCAGCAGGTTACTGCCGTATGCCAAGTATAGGAAATGCTCCCAGTTCTGGCCTGCATGACCCTCAAAGCCTGGGCTCCCCATACTACAGCTCGAGTTTGCACTCCTCGGCAGAGCGACTGCAACCCAATGCTGTGGTGCACATGCTTGCAGTCTTCACAGTATTTTAAGTGTTTTAGGGTTCAAAACTACTTTAGGGCAAGCTTCTAAGGTAATGCTCGGGCAAGTCTGATACCTTTCTGAAGAACTCCTATCATGAAGTCTACAGAATACGATTCTCTGAAGCCAATCACCTTTCTGACTTCCGGTTATGCCACCCATAACGGCGCGGGCTTGGCATCCAAAGGCCTTGTTCTCACTTCAGGAATTTTTCTTCAGAGTTCTTTTCCAGGTAGAGCTGACAGCCACTCTATAAGACATGGCCTCATCCTTGCTAACAAGCTGAAAGAGCTGTTTGTGGTGCACACAGTTCCTGTCAGTCCCCAGGCCCTACAAGTCTCCTGTCGTTCTCTCAGGCAGCAACTGAGCTCCACAGCAATAATCCCAAACTCCTTTAGCTAAGTGATGTCCCAGATTTCCACCTCCTCAGCTCACCATCACTGCTGCACACCAGAATATGGCACTCCAATATGCGGGGCGAGCCAGCCACAGCCAGGTCTCCTGTAAGGGCCCTGCCTAGCACACAGCAGGCCTGGTAAGGAAAGTGCGGCACTAGATGTTGAAGACAGTTGTTTCAGTATGTTGGTTCCTCTTTTACTGTGAGTTCTAATGTATCTTAAGGCACAACAAAAATAAAATAGTGAAAGTAGCTGTCATTTTCAAAGGCAAACACTGAACACGTTGGAAGGTATTCTTCCAGAGAGCAGAGGTGACTTTCTCCTGTAAAGAATTCTTCAGTCAACACCATGAACATCTTATTCCACAGAATGGTTTAGTGCACCACTATCCATAAGGATGTACAGTGAGACACTTAAGTTGTCCCTGACGTTTTCCCAATATAAACAGATGGATACTGTTAGTACAGCTTTATAAATTCATCCTAAAATTTCCTTGAGAAATGCTTAAGAATGGAACTTCTGTAAAGCAGATTGTCTCAGTTACTCTTCTCTTATTTCTGGGACAAAAACCTAACACCACCTGAAATTAAGGAAGGAAATGTTTATGAACTCACAGTCTGTGGAGGCGCCAGCTGGCTCCAAGGCAGGGTGGTACATGGCAGAGGGCAGCAGTTCAAGGTGGCAGAAGGTAGCAAAGAGCAAGAGCAAAAAGGGAGGGGCAACGGAAGAGAGCAAGCCTCTGGCCCTTCCTCATATTGCATTCACACCATCCATCCCAGGGCCAGTGTAGCACTCACACCCATAAGTCCAGCATTGGATCATGACCTAATCACCGTGGAAGTCCTAGAAGTCCACCCCATGACTGCCTGAGTCTTTGGGAGGCAACTAGACACAAACCATAATACATATACACTGTCATACATAAGGTAAACTCAACTATTAAGTTTCTTTTCCATGCACTGACCCCCTTATTCCTCACACAACGACAATCTTGTGAAAATGATGCCATTGTTCCCAGTTTAAAGATGAAAATATTAAGATCAACATCTCATAGCCAGTAATCCAGAGAAAAACACAGGTCCCTCCCACACTAGTTCTGGCTTCTCAAACATAAGAATGCCTAAAGAAAAGAATTCTCCCCAGGAAGTCACATCAGGATACCCCACTGTCACTGCACATCAGCCACAACTAAAACAATGATCTTCTCAATCTCCAGCAAGACACCCTGCCTTTTGTTTTAATCCTCAAAACAAAACTAGGGGTGATACTATTAATACACCTGAAAGAGAGAAAACAAAGGCACAGACAAGTTTAGCAATTTGCTAAAAGTCATCAGCTAGTTAATGTTAATATCAAATTCAAACCAGTCTAGCTCCAAACACATTTTCAGTTCTTTGGGGGTTTTTTTTGTAGAAGCGGAGATTGAACTCAGGCTCGTGCGCTTGCCAGACAAGCGCTTACTCTACTGAGCTATCTCCCCAACCCTCCAAACACATTTTTTCAGCCACTAAGCTACACTCTTCCTTGGGGTTTTTCATATACTAATATAGTGATATAATATATAAATGATATATAATATATAACTTATTATGTTATATATTATATATTAAGCACCACCTTAGGTAATCACTACCACATCTGCCTGTCCCACACCACCTTCTTTCACAGCCCTGCCCACAACCACTTCAGGTTTCTGCAAAGAAAGAACCCTGCCTGACCTGGGCTCAGTTCTTAACTTGCTTTCCCCACCTTCTTTTCATCTGTCACCTTATGTTAGTCTCTGGCTCTTGCCCATTGTCTACTCCTCAACCCACCCACTCTGGTCCCCAGTTCCCTCTCTAGGCTCTCACATTATACAAAGCCAAAAAAGATTTATAGGGTGTTTTTGTTGCTGTTTGGTATTAGGAATTGAACTCAGGATCTCATACTTGCCTGCCAGGTACTGATGCCGTTGATCTATATCCCTGGCCCCAGAAAGACTGAAGTAAAAAGAACTTAAATAGAAACTCAGCTCAAATACACTTGGAAGTCCCAAGTGCCTTCTTTTAGACTATATAAATTCCTTGAGAGCACAGAGCTTTTATAATCTACCAGTTTAACTAATATATTTTAGTTCTGTTTCACTCTTGCCTTGGTTGGCCTCAGAGGCTAACCTAAGCAAGAGTGAAACCATCTCAAGAATATAAACAAGGATGTACACGCCTGTAATCCTAGCACTGGGGAGGTTGAGACAGGAGGATCACTGAGTTCGAGACCAGCATAGGATCCACAAAAGTGAATACAGAGCCCGCTCAAACTACATAGTGAAACCCTGTCTCAAAAAGATAAAAGTAGATATAAATAAAATAAAGACTATAAACAAGGAGCCCAGCGTGGTGGCTCACGCCTATAATCTCAGTACTCGGGAGGCAGAAGCAGGAGGGTCACTGTGAGTTCAAGGCCAGCCAAAACTACATAGCAAAACCCTGTCCCAAAAAGACAAAGAATATAAACAAGGGCCAAGGATATAGCTCAGTGGCACAGCACCTGCCTGGCAAATGCAAGGTCCCGAGTTTGATACCCACACCAAAAAATAAACCAACAAATAAAAACTACAAGTCCCTACACAGACTTCTATGAGTAAAATTATATTTAATGCCCACATGAATGATTACAGAGGGACAAAAAAATTATGAATCAATGTGGAAACAATAATATAGAAGACTAGTGATACAATGTCACATGAGTAATACCCATAATCGCCACCTACCTGATCCAAACCCCTACCAGGGTGTACGTAGGCAAAAAGAAAAAAAGCCTCCAAATTCCAAATTCTCTAACAGTTTTTCCTATTCTAACCAGTTACCTATTCTACTTAGTGTCTACCTTCTCCACCTTCTCTCCTTTTAGCCAGTATTATAGGTGTCTAGCCAGCTTACAACATCCCATTCTTTCTCATTCTTCCTTTTATCCCTATTTCAAAAGTGGAAATAAAATGCATATCGGATAAATTTAAGTGACACAGAGGCCTTAATTCAGCACAAGGCCAGGTTACCTCATGCATCCGTAAACCCTACTCCAAATGTCACAAGTATATTTCTTAACTCATCAAGAACAATATCCAGGACACATCACTTAACTGGGTTTTTTTGCTGTTGTTGTTGTTGCTGTTTTTACTTTTTTGCTTTCATTTGGATGTTAACACTTATTTTCAAATCTGTAATTTTGGTTTCAGAGGGAGAGCAACAAACCTTCAACGGATCCATGATACCTTTAAGTTTGCCCACGTAAGCAATTAGGGATGGCCTTTCTCCCTTGACTAAAATCCAAATGTGGTGAATCAATGAAGCCCCTTGCCAGCTACCAAAACATACTTTCAAATTAAAATGAAGCCTAATTTTACTACCCAGATTAAATGGATTACAAGATTAAGGATCTAGAGCAAGTGCTTTTTCCATGTCACTCTCCATTTCAACCTCAAATTACCCCAAGCCGCTAATGACTGCAGTGGCCACTGTGAGGTACCTAATTACGAATTACACCAACCATGACCAATTTCAGGATCATAGACCAGATTTCCCCAACATGAACCTGCTAATTAAGTTACACGAAAGTCCAACTAACAGACAATTTGGGTGTGACATTCATCCACCTGAAAGCAGACTTACATAAGCACTTCAATTCACAACAGCAGCTCTCCTTTCTGAAAGCACTGTTCCACAGTTGGGTAACTGCAGTTAAAACACATGAAGTAGAAAGACTTCATCTCTTGGACTCAAGCATTCCCAGGAAACAACAACGGCTGTTCCTGCCAAGCCACGGCCTGGCCTGCAGAGATCTAAGCCTGTGAGCCCCTCTGCGCTCATTCCCTGGCTTAGTGAAAAGGTGACGAAACACACAGGCCACTTCAGACACACTGCAGCACACACAGCCTGACATCCCCTCCAGGGGCCGCATTTCTCTGCCTTTCTATCAGTGCACAGTGATTACGCAGCCTAACAGCTCTCACCGTGGCATTTTCATACAGGCATGTAACCTACTTTCATCACATGGACTCCTACCACCCCCTCTAATCATACTGCCCCTATTACCTTTCTAGTTTTCTGAACCCCCCTCAAAGGAACACATTTGGATTTTATGGCTCTGCCTATTTGCTCATTATGCTTCATATTCTTAAATCTTCCCACTTATTTCCCACAAGAAAAAACTTACAGAAGAAGACATCCTTGTCCTCAGAGTTCACAATCTGAATTTTCGTTGCTGTGCTCCTACTGAGACACAGGAAATAATTTAGTGATTAGAGAGAGGAAAGGGGGGTGCAGTCATCTTCCCACCTCCAGCCACACGGCCTGTTGAAGAAGTCCTTAGCCCAGCACCTCAGAATGTGACCTTACAGAAAGCAGGACAGCTGCAGATCCATTAGTTTGAATGACACCATACTGAAGAAGGGTGGCCCCGGACTCAGTGTGACAACTGTCCTGGTAGAAAGACAGGCAGGAGATGACAAAGCTGAGACTTCCAGTCAAGGAAGCCCCAAGGCTGCAGCAGGATGGCAGGATCTTGAGAGGAGGATTCCCTTACAAGTCTCAGACCAGGTACAGTCCTGCAACATTTTGATCTAGGACTTATACCCTCAGGACTGGAAGAAAATGAATTTCTGTTGTTCCAGCACTCAGTTCGTGCTGCTCTGCAACACTAGGCCTAAGAGACCAATACACCACACTTGGAATCGGGTCTCTTCCTCTTGCTCTGCTCCATCCAGCCTCCTCAGCTGGCAAATGTTCTGGCTATGCTGTGCCACAAAAGAGCCACACAGGGAATCCCCCGGGCCTGTGGTTTAGCAGGGGAGTCCCCTTTCCTTGATGAGGGATACAGAGCAGGCCTTGTCCCGATTTTTTTTTTTTTTTTTTNTCCACTGCTCCTAGCTGCCTCTGGGCCTCACCCTGTTCCAAGCCCACCAAGCCCTCCCTGGAGGTAGGGCAGGGGATGTGGAAGTCCCCTTCGGTGTGGGTGCGGGCAGTTCCTATGCTGCTTCCGCCTACCCCAGTTTCTCACAGAATTTTTAGAACTCATCTTTCAGTTTTCACCTAAGTAATTCCCTTCTCTTCATGCCCCAACAGTCCCTTACACTCTCCCACACACCCCAACTTAGTCATGTGCCTACAGGGGGCTGAGCCAGGAGACAGACCTGAGGCACACACCATCCTGTGCTGGGAGTGGTCAATTCCATCCAAGAACTGAGCCTCTCAATTACTGAGCCAAGGGTTTCTGCCAGCGTCACTTTCCTTACAAAGCACGATCTCTCCTGGAGAAAGTTCCTCATTTCTCCCCTAAAGCTGCTGAGTGGGCTAGCCCACCAATTCCCCAGGCCTGCCAGGGCATCCTGGACCCCAAGGTGAGAAAAGCAGCTCACCCTGTGACTTGGCGCCCACCCCACCGCTCTGACAAAACTCTACAACACTGGTCCAGCTGCTCCAGCTTGATACCAGGAGAGGACAATATGCACTCAAATCCTGGGCCAGCTGTGGTAGCCAGGACTGAAAACTCCCACCTCCCAGTCCACCCTACCACTTGATCTGCTAGACCCTTTCTGTGACTTATGTGATCTTCAACAGAAGTACACTCTGAAATGTGATGCCTTAGATGCCTTACAAGGGAGCAAGTAAGAATCACCTAGAGGGCTGATTAGCAGGGATCTCCGGGTCCCTCCCTCTGAGCTTCTGACTCAGGAGGTCTGGGTGGGGCCTGAGAACTCACCTGCCTAACAAGTTCCCAGGTGAAGCTGAGCCTGCAGGACCCAGGACCACACACTGGCCTAGACTGCTCAGTCTACACTTGGCTACAGTGACCCACCTGCTGGCACACACTGCCTATCCCGCTCCCACCCAGGCAAAGCTGTGGGCAGCGACTAGGGCTCCCTGTAACTAAACCTTGCTGCAGTCACAGTTCTCCCAACCCCCAACTCAGTAGGGCTACTCAGGGGTCAGTGTGAGCACAGCCCCATTTCTGACCCGGGTGATGGAAGGGAAGTGTCTGAGACACAATTCTGTGGCAGGCACAAGATGGAAGTTCTTCCATTCTGCCCTCTCAAATGAGGCCTGCAACTCTCCATCACATGCAGCAAATAAACAGGTAAGAAAGAATCCAGACAGAGCTGAAACCAATCTACTGAGCAAGTCACCCCACAGCCACCCTGCTCCTGACTTCTGGTCAGGTGACATAATGTGTTCTTTATTGTTTGAACTTGTTGAGTCAGGGTTTTCTGTTACTTGATGCTGAAAATAATCATGAAGCAAAGTAAGCTAACAGAATAGCTCATTCAAGAATTAAAGGCAACCTCTCAGCACACACTGCAATGCCATGGGTTCCACAAAGTACCATTTTCCTAAAATTCCACATTTAATGTTCCTAGATTATTCCAAAGTAGGATACTTATGGAAGAGTAACACTTTAAAATAACATAAAACTAAAGAAATGATCTAGCATATAATAAGTTATCACTGAAAATCCAGCTGAGTCTACCTTACAAGCAAGAGCCATGGCTCATTTTTTCCAGTAGTTTGCTAAGAGCCACATAACACTGGGGCCTGATAAAGAATTCAACTGCTTCCATGTATATACCCTTAAATATGGTTTCCTGCAGAGAGCAGACTGCAAGCATACCTATCTGGTAAAATGGTTTTCCAACCTATTTCTCTGTCGGACTAAAGCACCTGCTTAGGCAGGCGCAGCAACCAAGGTTCAATCTCCAGCGTGCCATGTCAGCCCTGCGCCCAGGGCACACTGAGACAGTGACTGAGACTGGGTGTGGTGGCGCACACCTGTGATCCCAGCACCTGGGAGGCTGAAAGCAGGAGGATCACAAGTCTGATCTGTGTAGTGAGACCCTGTAGGCCCTATACTAAGTACATAAAAAAAAAATTACTTTACCAAGTATCCTGACCATATACATGTATTAACCATTCACTGACTCATTTATAATTCAAATTGAACCCCACCTATTTAGTGACAACTAAAGGAACCACCATCCACAGAGTACTGCAACCCTGAAAGTCAATGCTGTACAAGGCCCAGAATCAATAATTATTTACTATGTATATGTTCACAATGGTCTACTTGGGAGAAAATACACAATGACTGTTTTTCCTGCATCATTTCTCTGGGAATGGCCCTTCTGTGCAGTGGTAAGCATATCTAAACATTTCACAGGGTGTAAAATGTTCATCTTTTCTTTGGGGGTGCAAAACTGGGACCTGAGCTCAGAGCCTTTAGCATGCCAAACAAGAGCTTTACCACTGAGCTACAAACCCAGCTCTTTCTACTTTATTTTGAAATAGGGTCTTCTGAGGGGTGGGGAGAGAGTTCAGTGGTCTAAGTGCCTGCCTGGTAAGCACAAGGACCCGGGTTCCACCCCCAGTACCATATGCCGTGCCAGCCCCAGAACCTCAGGTGCACCATACTGACCACCGAAACCAGGCATGGTGAGGCACAGCTGTAATCCCAGCCCTGGGGAAGCTGAGACAGGAAGATCATTATGAGTCCAAGCTGCATAGGGAGATGCTGTACCAAATAATTAATTAATTAAAGAAATAGGGTCTTCTCACTAAGTTGTCCAGGCTGGGATTGAACTTGTGGTCCTCCTACCTCAGCCTCAAGAGTAGCCAGGATTAAAAACATACTGCATAGCACCTGCGAGCCATGTTTTCTGAGCTGAACACTTGCACCAGTTAGGTTAAAAACAGAGAAAGAAAAAAGCTTGTCTGGGCCGGCCAGATAACTCAACAGATTAACGTACCTGCTTAGGCAGACACAGGGATCAGGGTTTAATCTCCAGCATGCCCTGCCAGCACCCCCCCCCCAGGGCACACTGAGATGGCAACTGAGCCTGGGTGTGGTGGTGCCCACCTGTAATCCCAGCACTTGGGAGGCTGAAAACAGGAAGATCGCTGTGAGTCCGATCTGTGTAGTGAGACCCTGTAGACCCTTTACTAAATACAAAAAAAAAAGAGGTTGGTCGGATAGTACATCTATGTTTCTCAAACCAAAACTAAAAATAAGTATATGTATATTAGGGAAACAACACCAAAAATTAAATATGGCCATCTTCTCACCACCAATGAGAAATTTTTAAATGACTGAAATGTCTCAATCAACTCGAAAATTTCTTTTAACTTCTAAGAATGGCCACACTTATGGCAGACCCACTACTGCCCACTATTTAGGAATAAAATATTGAGAAAAACAATAATCAAACAGGATTTTTTCATACATCATTTATAAACTGTCAACCTTAAAATGTTGAATACCACATTACCAATTATTTGTAAAGTGCCAACATTCCTCTGTAACATTGGGGCTGGGGCTGTTACTAGTACCCTAGAGTCATTTCACATGTGGAAAACTCTTTAACGAACAATTTGATGACAATTTGTTTAACACAAATAACAAGACCTCAGGAGGCCTTATCTTCTTAATAGTTACACTCCCATACAGGCAGTACTATCTTGGGAAATTACATTTCTCCTGTGAACAACGAAATCTCAAACTGGTGTCATAATGTACCCAGAACATCTTTGCAGAACTAATCAATACTGCTACAGTCTTGCAAGGCACATCTAAAAAGCGGGTTCATTTCTCAGGAACCCACTGTGACAAGAAGAAACAAGGGAAAGCAAGCCTAGCCTAGTGGCACACACATGTAATACCAGGCACTCAAGAGGCCACGAGGCAGGAGGAACATAAATTTAAGGTAGCCTCATCAACTTACCAAGACACTATCTCAAAATACAATTAAGTAAAAGTGCTGAGGACAGCAGCTCCACACTAGAGCACCTGCCTAGCCCGCGTGAGGCCCTTAGTTCAAGCTGCCCTACTGAAGAGAGGAAAAAGAGCAAGCCAAAATAGTCCCAGATAACAGACGCCTACGATGGCAGCTGTCCACTACAGGCTTCCCTGAAGAACCCTGAATGAAGCTCCAGTAGCAAAACACCCAGGTCTCACCCTGGGGACTGCTGATTTCATCCTACACAAAATAAGCTCCTCTCAGTCTTTCATATAATACGTGGTTTCCATAGGGAGGGCAAGTCTTCCTATATTGTTGAAGCTGCCTCTTTCTTCAGAATCTACAACCAATAAAATTAGTTCCATAAGGTTATTTTACAGCTAAATATCATGCCATGTAGCAATAAAAAATCAGCAAAGTCACAGGGTAGCACAGGATATGAGAGTGTACCTTCCAGTCTTCAAACAGGCCACTTCTCAAATAATAATTCCATGTAAAGTAAGGAACATCATGGTTTTAGCTGAAACTGGATTTGCCACATACAAGTACAAAATCCAGCTTCTCCAGACTCCAACTCTTCTTTGTGATTCCAGAAAGGCTTACATTAATGAAGTATCATGCCTATCTGTACACCACACTAACACCTCAAAATTTGATCAAAAATTGATATGAAGTTACTAAGTATTCAAATATTCTTTACAAAATAAAGATACAGGGGCCGGGGAGATGGCTCAATAGAATAAGTGCATCCCTGGCAAGCACAGGGCCTGAGTTCAATCCCTGGTTCCGCCAAAAAAAGAAAAATATAAAGATACAAATGAACATACACTTAACCATGGCAGGGTTTGTGAAAAGACACTTACCATCTAGGATAGTTAAAAATTCTACAGAAAGGATTCTGATCCTATAGTACTCTTTTCTAAGTTACTTCAATTGAAGGCTAAGTAAACAAGTGATGAAAGCATTGCTAAAAACTTTACAACCTAAATTTCTAATGAGCGAGCAAGTGAGTGACTGCCATTCACCAACAGGACTGTGCTCTGAGGAGGACTCCAGGAGCTGCATTTGCGACACATTCAGTGAGACACCTAAAGGATCAGGGGGAATCCATGTTTTTTCATGACTAGAGAACAATTTCAATATATATTGCAAGTCCTGTTTTAAGGCGGGTATTATATTAAAGAGGAAACATAAATTTTGAGCTCATATACAGTCAAAGAAAATTCATTTTTAAATTGTTACAGTGAGAAAGACCATGACGGAATACACTCAGTAAACCTCTCAGGGCCCACACAATCCTGCAGAAGATACCATGGAGTAACACACCAACAGCACAAATACCTGCTCTTTTTAGAAACACAACAACTGCAATAATTCAATCAAAAATCATGGTCTCTAATACTAATATTAGTAATACTAGTGCTGCAGTTTCAGTGGCAAATATGGTCTGCTGGCTTAGATATGGAAAACATGTGAAAAATAACAATCAATTCAAAAGACTTAAATTTAAAATAATTTGTACCCCTGCACTTAGCAGCACTCAACCCATGTATCAGACACGGGGAATCAGCTAAGGAGTCTCACAGTGGGTTTCTGGTATCCTGAGAAAGGTAATTTCCAAACAGAAGAGTTGGAATGCTGGGCTGACACCAGTGCTGGCGGGCCATGGATGGAGGGAGGCAGCCAGGACAAAGAAGAGTGCTTTGGCAAAAAGAAGGCAGTGAGCACAAGCCCTCCACGGGACTGAGGGGAGGAGGAGGGCAGAAGAGGGACGTAGGCCCTGGATCACAACTGGACTTCAGCACCTTGTTCAGGAGTCTGTACCTTATCTGGACAGTAATGTGACCTTGGAAAGGCTGGTTTCAAGAGGAAAGACAGGAAAGGAAAGGAAATGTGGCTTAGCTACGTTCCAGGGGTGGGAATGTGGAGAACTGGCTAGGTGGCTACAGTGGAGTCAGCGCAGCAGCTATCTGAAGGGTAGCCACGCCCCGTGACTCCTGGCTGGGAGGGTTCCAAAAAAGGAGCAAGCAAGTGAGGGACTGCCATTCACCAACAGGGCTGTGCTCTGAAGAAGAATCCAGTATTTGCAACACATTCATTTTGAGGCACCTGAAGGCTCGGGGGATCCGTAACTGGTCAGGCAAGACCCCTGTGCAGAAGGGACAGGTAAAGAAGCAACAAAACAGGTGTCAATTCCAAGTGCCATAAAGTGGGAAAGCCAACAGAACAGGAAACTGAGATCACCTAGAGATCTAGTGAAGAAGAAGGCAGGAGGACAACACAAAGACCCACAAGAGAATGTTGGTGAGACATTCAGATAGAAACAAAAACAAAAAGAAATGTAAGATCCTACCAACAGGTAATGATCTGCAAACTTTAAGGAAAAGAAAAAAGTTGTTCCATTCCCTGTGAGACTCTAAGCTCCTTCCCTGCCAAAAGGAAGCTTCCCTCAAGATTAAGTCATTTTTGTCTGCAATTCGATCTTTCAGCATGCTGCTGAAAGGTCAACAGAGTCTCTCGGGGTCCACTTAGGGTCTGTCTTTAACTGACAGTTAAAATGTTTTATAACATATTTTGCTGCTGTTCCTATTTAGATAAAAGTATATTTTAGAGACAGACAGGAGAGGTCTGGTTGTGCAATTCTGTTGTACAGTGTATGGCTTGCACACACAAGGTGTGGGTTTAACACCAGCATCATAAAAACCAACAACAGCCTTCTACACACTGTACCTAGACAGCCAGTATTGGCAATTTCTATGAACATTTTTAAAGCTAAAATAACAC
>NDGM011092508.1:0-19292 GCA_002564305.1 Octomys mimax
ATATATATATATATATATATATATATATATATATATATATATCACTGCATGTTTGCACTGATGAATGACTTCAAAATGCGCCGATATCAGCACCAAGAAGAATGCTTTCAGCGGGTACAATACAATAGAAATATGAAGTCAGTTAATATATTTATATATTAATTTAAAAGGTATCACAGACATTAAAAGCCCTCTAAGATGATTAGCATCTAGTTTTACTTCCCCAGTGAATATAACGACCTTATCTCTGTCTTGTGCAAAGAAATCCCAGCTAATTACAGGGTGGTCCTCCCCTAAACGCTATCACTATTATTACCTGTTTATTAATCTGAGGCAAAGTGCTCAGCTCGGCTTGTGATGAGGAGCTGAGTCACCGCAGAAGCCAGGAGAAGTGAACAGTTGGAAGTCAAAAAGAATGTGCGGGTCAACTAGCTCCCCCTGGGAGTGGCGTATTCAGCTCTGTTCTTTATGGAGGCAAATACCACACAGGCGTGTTTAGTTCAGCGCGAGTCAGATTTCGAAAGAGAAGTGTTTGAGTGCACTGTAGCAGTAGTGTACCTGGTGAGGCATTTCAGAAAACAAACCAGAGTGAATTAACTGGGAAATGTAACATGTCGGAGTTAGCAAGGACTGGTAAAGGCATCCGCAGGATTCTGAAGGAACATGTGGGGCTGTAAGAAGGCAGAGACGGTGGACGTGGTTTAGAACTGAAACACAGTTTATAAAGAAAGAGCTACCTAAGCTTGTGTGGCCTCACACCTGTGCAGCCCTGGGAGACTGAGGCAGACGGATCGCAGTTGTGAGCATCCCTACCTACAAGTTTTTCTGAGGGTGTAAGTTTTAGTCTCCCTTGAGTAATAGCCCAGGAGTGCAGTTGCTGGGACATGCATGTCTTAGAGGTTGACTTGACTAGAAACCTCCCAGAATGCCAGAGCCATCTTCTGCTCCCACAGCTGTTGGAGGGACCTGATTGGCGTCACAGCCAGCATTCGATGTCCCTTCCTGGCACGGCTTATTGTTTGTTTCAATTCTCCTAATAAATGTATGATGACATCACTTGGTGGTTTTAGTTCGCATTTCTCTAATGGCAAGTGATATTGAAGGCCTTTTTGTGAGCTTCTTTTTCAGCTCTGTCTTCTTTAATGGGCTGACTGACCAGGACTTTGGGCCCTTCAAATTGTGTTTAATTACCCACGTTCTGGGAGTTCACTTATTCTAGATCCCAGCTGTTTGTCAGTTGGAAGGTTGAAGAAGTTCTTCTCACTCTGCAGTCTGCTTCATTTCGCAGCATGTGTTTTACAGGGTAGAAGCTTTATCTTTTGATAGAATTTATTAATTTTTCCTTGGCGCTAAGGGATTGAAAGAGGTTTTAAAAAGATCTGTCCCAAGGGACCAGGAGACCCTGGACGTGTACTGAGGTCACTTCCTCAGCTTTTGCAGAGTCCATAGTGGGGCTACTTCCCTCAGCGGCTGGCTGCATGCTTACACTGACCCAGGACCGAGGACCAGGACTGCAGCAAGAGCCATCAGCCGTGCTCGGGGACCACCTCAATCCAGGAAGGCAGTGCGCAGGAGTGACACAACCACGGAGGGGCTTGTGCTTTAGTCAGTGCTCGGAAATGTCAGCCAAATCGAATGTCATAAAGTTTTCTGCCCAGGATCCCTAGAAGTGCTCTATAGTTCCCAAGTTTAGCTATTTAACCCATTTTCCATTTATAACTGTTTCATAACTTCAGTGGTTTGCAAAATCTGCTTGAAATTTTTGCATAACCAGAGGCCTGCAAGATGGTGAATATTCAGTCTCAAAACTGTGTTAAGCATATGATGATATTTGCAAAGAACTTGCTGTGAGCAGATCCCATTGCTTCAAATGGGAAAAGATACTTGAAAATTCATTTAAAAGAAGCAGGTTACAAGATACCATAAATGTCCAGTGCAGCCATGAGAAAATGGAACTAAATGAGGAAACATTATTTCAACATTTTTTTATTTAACAAGAAAATGTGGTCCGGTTCTTCTCCTGGAATAGACCTTCCTTCACACAATGCCAGGCTGGTTGTCTGAGTGTATCGTTATATCCACAAACTACCAATTGTTGGAAGGTATAACCAAGCCCAAGAGACGAAAGCTGACGCCCGCAGTGCAGGAGGAGTTCTTTGGTGCAGTGTGCTCTTAGCTTGAATACTCATGAAAGAAGGTTGTGCCTGTAATAGGGGATTTAGACTGGATTTATGAATGATGAAATGTTTTATAAGAGGAATTATGCATTTTTATAAGTTTGCCTTTTTACTAAGCTGGGAAAATCAGAAAAAAAATCAACAGCCTTGGCGTTCATCCACAGGACTCTGCCGGCTACAGTCAGGGTAGCCCAGCAGTGGCGAAGCGGTCTCTCCTTCCACTCTTGCCTTGAAGCTCCATGTCCTGCAGAAGTAGTACCAAGGGGTGGATTAAAGGAGCAGATAGTTCACACCACGCCTGGTCAGTGAGCATCAGGCATGAGGCATCTCCGTCACCTGGCCACCTCCTCTTTGCTGAGACAAACACCAAGCGCCCTAAGCTTGGAGGAGGGGTTTGCTTTGCCTCATAGTTCTTAGAGCTGTAGTACATGGCCTTCCAGCTCCAGGGCCACGAAATCAGCTCATATCACAGTGCCAGGAAGAACAGAGCAGAATGATGGGGGATCCTTCCGGGCCACTCCACAAAGACCCCTCTTCCCACCAGACCCCCCTAGCAGAAGGTCAGCTGTGAGCCCTCAATCTCCCAAAACCGGGTCTATGAACGCATGAGGCATTAGGGGACATCTAGACATAAAGCATGACATAAGGTGTCAGCCCAGTGACTCAAGGTGGATGTAAATGTGTGGTTGACCCTGAGGGTTTTCACCAGTGTTGACAGCACACCTGTCATTGCATCTGGGAGCTTGCGAGGTCTCAGGGTGACAGGAGCAGGATTGGCTGCAGGGAGGTCTGGCCTAGAGAGGAGCTGCACACCGACATCAGGAAGTAACCTTTAATCATCTCCGGGGAGAGTTCTGTGTGGGAGGTGAGGGGACTGAGTCCCTCTTAGTATAAAAATGGTGACTGCTGAGTCACAAATTGCTTGAATAAACGCAGAAGCAGATGTTGAGAAGCAGGTGTAGATAGATGCCTGATCCCATCCTTCCTGCTTGCTGGTCCTGAGAAAAGCAAGCATGGAACAGAAAAATGTCAGCTAATTATTACTGTCCCAGAAAAGGACATGGGACAGATGCACTTAACCATCCTCACTGCTGCTGCTGTCATTCCCAGGGGCTGCAGACAGAAGGGTCGATGCCTGCGCACTCTCACCCGACCATGGAGCTGCCCCTCCGCTCGAGCTCTGGCCTGGGCAGCAGCGCAGCAGGGACCTGCACGACAGTCAGGGCTGGAGGTCTAGCCTGGCTGCACCAAGGCGGGTTCCGCCACCCCAGTGGCCCTTCTCTGTGCTTCTGTAGCATTCTGCACCAGCCCCAGAGACAGCTCAGGGAACTCCGGAAGCAATGGCAGCCACGCTGGCTCCTCTTCCCGGGCCATTCTTGCTCCTTGTCCCTAATTCCTAAGTACATTGTTCATCATCAAGCCTCCTGGGGCATGGGGAGGACACTTCTGGTTTCAGAACAGAATCTCTCACCACAGTGGATTTCTGCAACACCCTAAAGACCACCGCATATTCTACTGCATTCTAACATCTGATTTCTTAGCCCTATTTACTTTATGCATGGGCTTTCATCAAAGAGCCCAGCTTTCCTCATTTCTTTGCTAGAAATCACTTCAAACCTGAACATTAATTAATGAAATTTTTGTTTATTTTAGTACAATCGCTCCTCCTTTCCGCTTTGTCACACCTGATCTTCCTAACTTGTAAATAGGGACCTTTGCTGTCTCTGCAGTAAGCACGGACGCTCTCCCTGGCTTTGCTGGGCCGCAGTTCAAGCTTGGGGCACGCTCCAGTTAGGGTGAGGACTGGGGCTAGGTTCAGGGCTGGAGTTATGGGGCTCCGAGCCAGGGCCTGGGGCCGCAGTCTTTCTCGCCACCACGTGAACCCCCGCGACATATTTGGCTGCGGGGATGAGCAGCCCTTCCTGCTTTACACCTGAAATTCTGGCTGCTGAGAGAAAGCACCCCACACAGCTGAGGGAGGAGGCGCGCTCAGGTTAGGGGGCGCTCTAGGCTGGGGTCTGGGTCCCAGGTTTCCAGCTCATCTAGAAGCCCTCCCAGACCTCCTGCATGCCGCTGTGTCTGGACACCTCTCCGCGTTCAAATCCAGCCCCATGCTGTAAAACTCAGTAAGTCACTGGAGAAGGAAACATAATAAAGGGTCCTCATCACAGAACCTAGTGAATTCAGTATACAGCTAAAGGAGTTGCCAACCGTACAACAGTAGAGGGAGAGGCTAAAATCAATTGAATGTAAAACTCCAAATTGTAGAACCCCGGGCACGAACAATTAAGCTCAAAAGCACAAGTGGCGCTTCAGAGTAGCGGGAGCAGAGTGCAGACGGCATTCCGGGGAAACAACTGGCCAGCAAACATCCCTGTCCCACGCTGATGTCGACGCGCAGAGGTCCCGTTGTCCTCGGCTGCCTAGAGTGGCTCGCTGCGTGAGTGTCTTGGCCCGCCGCGCTCTGCCTCAGACTCTGCCCTGGCGCTGCGCGGGCCCTTGTGCCCGGAACGCGCCGTGCGCGGCTAGGAGCCGGCCGCAGGCCTGCAGGGGCCTCCTCCGGCGCGCCGGGCCGGCGCCGCCGCGCTGGCTTCCCGCGAACCTTTGCATCTGCAGGCGCGCACCGAGCTCTGCGCGGAGCGGGGCGAGAGCCCGAGGCAGGGTGCTGCTGAGCGCGGTCTCACCACGGCCGAGAGGGGCCCAGTGCAGCGGCTGAGGCAGTGTGACCCACAAGAAAAATGTATTATGAAAAAAGGATCTCGGGATGCACTTAGCCTGAAAAACAGACCATTAGAAATGATTTAATAACAGAGTGCGATCATATTAGGGTTAGAAAAGGAGAGGTATTAAGCTGCTCTCAATCTTTCTGGAGATCTAAAAAGGCCATTAAGAACCATGTGGAGATGTTACCATAAATAGTTGTTATTAAAAACTAGTTTAACACAGAGTACACAATTATTATTTCTGGAGCCATTTCAAAATAAGGACGAATCCCCGTGCATATAATTACGTTCTCCTGCTAGAAACTGTGTGGAAATCCTCCTTCTCGCTGCACATTATGTTTGAATATTTTGTCATCTTAATTTTATTAACGCTTCACAATATTCTGGGAGATACTCAGTTGGCTTAATCACGATATTTAGGATGTCATTTTGAAAGTGAAAGACGACGGCATGTACTGTAGGGCTCCTGTACAAAATGTATGGATTACAAGGCAGACCATCTACACTTATAAGTATTCAGATATTCATGCTCAGTTATTATACTAACGGTAACTGGAGTCATTTCTATTTAGGGACGATATGCATACTTGCTGTGATGCAAAGTCACACTTCAGCACCGAGATGAATTCAGACCTTCAGAAGTGGTGACATTTGCATATAAATTTAAACCCTGCCTCTGAGCCGTGAGAATAAATTAATCCAATTTAAATATTTGAGAGATACGACTTATAAGAAATGTGGTGTTGAAAGATGTAATATGGTCAGAATATGGCAGGGGGATGTTCTTCCTAATAACATTTAATTTTACTTTCAGAAAAAATAAGGGATGTGGAGTGCATATAATTTCTGTAATGTATCAAAAATATGTTGTTCTAATGAATCTAACCCTGAGGCAGAAGCAAACGCTCTCATGACAATTAGGGGTAATTTGTGAACTTAGCAACAGAGAAGGAGGAGAATTATCTTATTTTCAACAAAAAATCAAAGAATGAGTCAAATTCGAAGGAGAAAATACTAGCAGTGACGTCTCTTCACACACACAAATTTATAAGATGGACATTCCCTAGTGCAGTTGACATGTGGGACACATGTCATGAAGACCATGAAGAGGTCTTCATGGGGCAGTAAGCTAAAGATGCATCTCGCGTTTTCTCACTTAGAAAAGGAGATGCACGAAGTAGCCCAAATGAAGGTTTTCTCATAGTGACCTGGCTGCGTGTAAGAAAACGTGATGTTGGTGTCCCTCCAGCGGCACCCGGGGCCAGGCGGCCAACATGCAGCCCTCACCGTGTCCGCACAGTGACCAGTCGGTCAGTGTCAGCTTATTCCCATCCACTCACCCAAAGCTCAGGCCCAGTCACTGGCAGCTGAGCGGTGTCATGGGCCCACACTGAACCGCAGCTGCAGTCATGGCAGCTCCCTGGGATTTCACTTACACCACAGCAAACCACTGTCCCGTGTTGTAGGAGCCCACACAATGCCTAAGAGAAACAGGAAGTAAAAAGAAATAGTCTTGGAGTATTTTAGATGTATTCCTACATTTTCACTCATAATTTCCCCCAAAACTTCCCTCGTGTTTCAGTGTGTGTTACCAGTGTTGGGCGACAGTGCTGCCCCTGTGTGACTTGGTGAGAACCAGGAGGGGCTTTGGGGCTTGGGGTCCAGGCCTTGTACCCTGCTTGTGGTGAGCTGGGCAGGCGAGGGTCTCTCTCTTCTCTCTCTCTCCCCCTCCCCCTTTCCCTCCGTCCCTCCCCTCCCTCTTCTCCTCTCTCCCTCCCTTTCTCTCTCTTCCTCCCTGTCTCCCCCTCCCTCCTCTTCCCTCTCATTCTCTCTCTCCCTCCCTCTCTCTCTTCCTCCTTCCCTCTCTCCCTCCCTCCCTCTCTCTCTTCCTCTCTGTGTCTCCCCCTTTCCCTCTTCTTCCCTCTCATCCCCTCTCTCTCCCTCTCTCTCCCTCCCTCCCTTCCTCTCTCCTTCTCTCCCTCTCTCTCTGTCCCTCCCTCTCTCTATCTGTCTCTCTCTCTCCCTTCCCCCCATGGCTCTTTTCCTCCCTCCCAGGGGCATTCCCATTGATCTGCATCCTTAAATTTTTACTTCTTTAATTTTAAGTCCAGGGCTTGCTGTGTGGCTAAGCTGCCCGGGCTAGCTTTCAATCTGTGATCCTGCCTCACACTTCCAGGACAACAGGTCTGCCCCACCTTCCCTAGTGAGACTGTTTGGGGAGAATTTATTGGCATAGATTCATCCTAGACTAAAGGAAATTACTGCGCAAATTTAATCCAATATGACCTCTACTCAACACTTGGGTGAATCTATTTCCTGTGATACAACAGAAAAGCATAGGACCGGGCTGTGGACAGGGTCAGTCTGCAGAAGAGCAGAACCCACGTGTGCAGCAGGCGCTGAGCAGCAGCACAACCGAAACTGCTGCTGTGCTGATGGCCCAGCCAAGGCTGGCGCTCCTTTTCTAGCCCACTCTTGTCCAGCCTGTGGTGGGATTAGCGCCACAGCAGCCGGCGGCTGGGAGCCGCACCCATGAGACGTCTTGGTGGTGCCCTCTTAGACATGCTGGTGCCTGGGTACCGGAGCTGGAGCAGGGGCACTGAGGCAAGTGCTGCCAGCTGGAAGCAGCCCACTGCCATCAGCTAATGGGCGGGTAAAGAAGATGCGGGGCTCACACCATGGATTGCCGCTCTGCCGTAAAGAAGGATGTGCTTGAGACCTTCATAGCTGAGGGTGTGCTCCTGGAGGCCACACTCTTAAATGACATTCATTGTGTGCATTTAAATAGCATGCTGGTGCTTTGGTGTGAGAAAGCAGAAGTGAAAACAAGGATCAGGGTGCAGAGCAGTCATCAGGAGACAGGAAGAGAACACTCACATGGGACGGGTGGCAGGGAGGTAGGAAAAGAAGGGAAAAGAAAAATTACAAGCAAAAACATAGAAAGAAAGCTTTTGTGAATAAGGAGTGAAAGAGAAGTTGTAGGGAGGGGAGGGGAGGAAGGAATGGATGGAAAGAGGGATCCAGGTGCAGTGCATGGGCACCAGCTCCCTGCGACGAATGTGATGGCATGCACGCCTCAAACGTAGTCCATTTTAGGAACACAGCCTCACACCAGCAGCGACCCTGCACCACAGCGTAATAACAGCAATGAAGCACACAGCGCTGGGCTGGCCTGGCATCCTCCCAGGAGCAGCCCCAGCAGTGGCAAGATCGTCTTCCATGAGCCTGGCTCCTGGCCAACACGCTGGCGACACTGGCACAGGACTCATTCTATTTCAACTGGGAATTGTTTTTCCAAAATAATCACACTGGCCAGCACACAAAGCACATCGCAAGCGTGTGGCATGAAGGTGTGTGTGACAGATGCAGATGCCAACAGAAGGCAGAGCCCAGCACACGACTGGTGCGCAAGGCCTCCAGGAGCAGCGGGCACTGTGAGAATCTAGGGCTGGCTTTAGTATGGTGCTTATTGTGAATCTGATGGAAGAGATCTCAATACAGATGGTTAAAAAATGTTAATAGGTTCTTTACCTCCCAGCTCTGGTGTTTTGCTATTGACTGTGTGCTTGTGCTTGTATCCTTTTATTGAAATCTTCAGGGAGAAATGGCCTACAGAACCGTGGCACTACACACCACATGCGTGGCTTCAGATTAGCCATGGTGCATCCTGGGAAACAGCGGACAGCAGGAAGAGGCAGTACCTGAGTAGGAAGAAGAAGATCAACTATCTCCGAAGAATGGTTCCCTGCGAACAATTTTACCTGGTTTCCTTGGGCTCCCTGGACACAGGATAGAAATCTTCTCCAGTTCACTTTACAGGAGCATAATCTTAAAGACTACATGAAAAAAGGTCACCAAAGGCCAAGGTTATCTGAATTGTGGCACACACATGCCCCAGAGCAAAGGACTGTGACGTTCATCCAAGTGGCTAATCCTAATAATGCAAAGTATAAAAGACCCTAAAAAGAAAACTTACGGTTTTAGGACATACAGAGAAATCATTGAAAATTTACTACCTTCTTATTAAAAAGTCAGTTCACTTTCACCCCTACTGTTCAACATGCTTTTGGATTTTAGCCCCTGGAGTAAGGTATGATCAAAGTAATTAAACATTCTCATAAAAGTTAAATAAACATCTTGATTGCTACTTGCATCAGAAGGATTTTGCAACTAAAGATCCAAGAAAGTTTGGTAAACACACATTGGTATTAAAAGAGGTTTAATTAATTAGGAAAGGAGGAAATCGAATGGGAAGCGCTGGCCCGCTCTCCTGCGAAGTAACGTCGGAGCCAAGAGTCCCCTCGCCCTCTGCAGTTCAGACATCTACCTTGCAATAGCAAGGGCTGTTTCCTGCGTGACCTCCACGAAAGCACACATAAGAACGTGTGAGGAGAGAGACCGTCCCAGACTTTTAGGAGAGAACAAGCATTGAGAATCAGGACATTCTTTCCAACTCCATCTTCACGCGCGTTAAGCGCAAGCACGCAGTGTTTTTGCGGTTACTGGCACCTGTAGCCGGCCACACACATGCGGCGAGAGCAGATGGGCCCCTGTCCCCACGCGGACCCGGCCCGCGTCGGCCTGCTCTCTCCGAGTTTCCCCAGACGTCCCGGCTACTGGAGCAGCGCCCTGCTCCGGGGTGTTAGGACTTTGCCGAAGAACCCTCGGTGCCCGCAGCCCCAGGGTGGCCGTCAGCCCGGCTGCCGCGCCAGAGGCTCCAGGCTCGGCAGCTGCGTCGCGGCGCTCGTCCTCATGCGAGCCAGCGTCACCAAAAGCTGCCGGGCTTTGAGGTCGCGGCACTCGCGTGAGCAAAACGGCGGCCGCGGCCAGGGACCTGCGGCCCGGGAGACACCTGGAGCCGCGGCCTCCCGCGTCGCCGGGGCTGGCATCTGAGAGCCCGCCGGTGCCCACCACCGGCCGCACCCTCCGCGCCTCTGCTGGTGTTCGCTGGCCTAGAAGGGTCACTCGCTAGTGACAACTGAGCACTAGCTTAAAATTCAGAATTGTCTCTTCATGGAGGTGATCCACCTTAGTTCCCTTACCGTCAAGATCCCTTCTGCTGCGTCGCCCCCTGAGCCGGGTCTGGGCCCTGTCACCGGCGCCACCACACGCCTGCGCTGCACACCGTCTGCACCCCGCGCTCGGCGCGGCTCGGGCGGGCGAGGGCGCGAGAACTTGGAGCCGAGCGCAAGCAGCACCCCGGACACGGGCACGCTGAGGACCGCAAAGCTCCACCTCGCAGGTAAGATCCGCAAGTACGGACCAACTCGGGGATTCGGAGAGAAGCAGGCTGAGAACAAAGCGCTGAACGGCAAATAAAAGGAGGGAAGGGGGAAAGGAAGAACGCGGTCACACATGCAAGGAAAAGTAATCTAAACAATAATAAAATTATATTCTAAATAGGAACCCAGGCAAACATTGGAAAGTATATAAAGTACTAAATGTAAACACACCTTAATGTAAACACATAGTTTGCAATGAGTTGAAAATCAATTCATATAAACATAATAAATGTGCAAAGCAATTACTTGAGCAGTGCATAAGAGGCAAAAACACTGTCCTCAAGCTACCTTGATATCCGGACCTCGATCATTCTTCGGTAGCATCCTCAGTTATGGGCAGTTCAAGTACTTAACTGAGAGCAATGCGATTTTAAGTTACTTTAATTTTTTTTAAAATAATTTTATTGAGAAACAAATAGCAATGAGACAGTTTCAAAACCGATTAGTAGGATGGTTTCAATAATTAATACATTGCATATTGTTGTCTTAGTGGTTATTCATTTTTAAAAATGCAGACATGATATCCTGTCCACAAACATTATTAGAACAAATGTTACTATTCATTGAATTAAGAGAATGTAGCTGTATATGTACTATACTTATTTTGAATACAAAGATACAGAATGGTTCTTTATTTGTATCCCCTTTTTTGCTTAGTTTTGTCAGAGAAGGGTATTCCATTGTCCTTCAAATACTGTAGGTGCCTGAACTCAGCAAAATATTCCAATACAGTGCAGTAGTCCATAATTTTAGTGAGTTTTCCCTAAGACGGGCACTGTCAGAAGTTGCTGACTTGAGCCTTTTACAGCTCAGCCTATTACTATGGCTTCACTTTTTCTACTTCGTTTTTGTACTTTAAGTAAAAACCACAATGGCTGTGGCACGCAATCCTCAACTTGGATTTTATTTGGTACCTTGAGCACTACGTTGAAAGCGAAGCCTCGGAGTCCTCTGCAGTTCACGCCGAGGCGCCCTGGCGCCTGCTCCTGGCGCGGCGCCTGCTTCCCTGGGCTTGGGGCCCGGGCCGGCAGCCCCGCGAGCTGTGTGCTGGGGCGATGTCCTTCAGCGCCCGCGCAGCAGAGGGTCGAGTGTGCCCGCCAGCCGGCCGTGCAGTGCAGCGGACCCGCACGCCGGTGGCAGCGAAGCTTTCGCAGGAGCCGTTTGCCCAGGGGCGGTGGAGAGCGCGCGCGGCCGGTCCCAAGGAGCACAAGCAGGTCCCAGCAGGCCGCTCCTCGGTACTCTGGGCCTGCGGGCTGCGGGAGGCCTGGGCAGGCCCGCGACGACCCAGCGGTGGGCACAGCTGGGCTGGGGAGCCACGCCCCACCACGCCCCGGCCTGGATCCGACTGCCCAGGGTCCAGGCCCTGCTGCTGCGCCCCTCACACCGGAGCAATGGTCGCCTAGGCCCAGGCAAGCAGAGCAGAAGCAAGCAGAGCGTGAGCCACGCAGCCTGGAAGCCTGGGGCCTCTGTGGCAGCTCTTCAGGCCGGCAGGCTCTGTCCTATCTAGTGTAGCAACGCACAACTGAAGGCGTGTCTGTTTTCAGTGTACTGTGCTGTCACTGCCTTGCAGTGCGGGATGTGCGGCGCGAGCGCGCATGAGGCACACAGGCGACATATCCACGATGGACAAGTGGGAATGGCGAACAGGTCAGTGGAAAGACACACAGCCGCACAGGGACCCGCCTGGGACGCAAGGGGGCCCTTCACGGAGGGAGCCCTAAATGGCACCCAAGTCCTACTTTTCATGACACAGGACAACACACAGCGGTCACTGGGGCGTTATCCCTGAGGTTCTGAGACTCCCTGACATGTGCGCCTCGGTGTTTGTGCAGTCGTGGGGACTTCCTCACGTTCTGATACTACTGGAGCTCTCCAGTCCATCTCCAATGTTTCTGGACCTTGTGCTAACATCAGATAAGAAAGCATTTAACACAACAGGAGACATTCAAACCATATTAAGCCACATTCTACAGAAGTGTTCTTTTCAGTCCATCTCATAAAGGATTCGCAAAAGTTTTCCTGTTATCGAGAATTTAGCTGTCATGTAACATTTAGAAAATCTTCCCTCTTCTCTTCTTCGCAGACCTGACAAGCCAAACAACCTAGAACTGTAGCTTTGTTTGCGAGAAAGCTTTCAAAACTGAAATTAATTTATTAGTTGAAATAAAACTGTATAACTTCAACGTTTGAGGGTTTGTGTTTCTACTTATTTTTGAAAAACCATCAGACCCCATGCAGAGTCTGTCATTGTCAAGGCGTTGGTCCCAGGCACCCACACTCTCTTCAGCAGCCCAGTCAGTGCTTGATCCATTTCCTCATTCCTGTCCCAGCAGCACCCCTATAGTCCTTGACTTTTTTCTTTAGAAATTTGCTATAGGTTTATCAATTTTATCAGTCTTTTCAAAGGGCAAACTTTTTTTACTCAAAGTCCTTTTCAAACATGATTTCATGTGCATTGTGACCACTATGTGGTTCCTACAAATTCTGATGTTTCAATGTCATTATCATTGAATTATATTAGAAGTCTATTCACTTTTATTATATTAATTGTATTAATTATATTAGAAATATAGCTTTCAAATATATTAGAAATATATTCACACTTGGCTCTTGACTTGCTGCTTGAACCATGGTTCATTCAAGAATCTCCTGTGTTGTGTCTAGAGTTTGGTATTTTCCCTGTCTGTGTATTTTTGTGTATTTTGAGGCCTGATAGCATTGGACTGGCACCTGTCTTTCCCTAAATTGAACAACTGTCCCCTTCTCTACTGCTTTTGCAAGTCCTAACACCACTGAATCTAATGCTCTTTTTGTTTTTTGAGTGAGAACCACTCAGAGCCTCTTGGTAGGTATTTCTAGGCTACTCACGCTAATTTTGTCTTCCAGTTGTATAAAACACGCTGTGATTGCATTCCTTCATTTTTGGCGTGAGACACAATCCCTGAGCTGGTCAAATGCATTCGCTCCACTCATGACACAGGCTAAATTCACGGGTTCATCACTGAAATGCGAGCGACTCTGTAGCAACCTTTTTAAAGCTGTTGAGTCTCTTTCTCTGAAACGGCCAACCAGAGCACACTACCCTCCTTCGCAGGCTGGAGCTGCTGGGCACAAATCGCTGTCTATATTCTACTTGTCCCTGCACACTGCTGACACGAAGAAGGAGTGTTCATCCCTGTGTCCGGCAATTTATGACAAGCAATTTGGCACTGGCCGGAGGCAGCCCAGGCCTGACCCCCGCCTGAGGACTGGGATCTGCCTTTGCTCCTCAGCATCTGGATCCGTGAATTGCCATCTGGCGACGCGGCAGCCACACAGCTCCCGCTTCCTGGTCCTGCCGGGAGCCCCACCTGGACCAGGCCTGACCTTTCTGTTGCCAGAGCACCTCCCAGGAGGCTCTGCTTTCACAGCCTCGTGTCGCGGTCATGCTATTTGGTCTTCCCAGATCTCCCTCATACATTGTTTCTCCTCCAGCGACTTAAAGGTGTTCCCTCCTTAACTCTATGAAACAATACTTTTTCAAAGCTGTTGTTTTACCCACCATGGGAAGGATGTGAGAACAGGCAGCCAGCCTGTGTACAAGCTGACCAGGGTGTTTCCACGTGGAGCTTCCTGGAGACACCAGGCTCCAATCCCAGACACTTCCCCCAGAAGCGGAACAGCGTTGCTCCTGTCCCCATCCCCCGAGCCCCATCCTAGCATCTGTCCTGTTCACAGTGGCAGTGTCTCTAAACAAAAACAGAGCTGGGCACACCATGTCCACAGTGAGGGAAACAGCCCTCCCTGGTCACCTCACCCATTGCCTCTGTTCACTGAGGACACAGTCTTAAGAAATAATCGAGGCCCAGAGCAGCTGGGACCAGTTTCTTTAAAATACTGAGAAAGCATCTGTGTGGACCTCCGGCCCCAACAGAGCTCAGCCAGGGTCGGCTGCCCAACTGCAGGTGCAGAGCAGGAGGCAGGGTGAGGGCCCAGAGCCAGTGTGCTTTTGCCTTTCTTAGAATGACTGTGACTGTGTGTTAAAAGACAACCTCACCATCTATGGTTGATTAAACAGTTACCTAAGATCACAAAGCTACAAGTAGTCAGGTAGGAGCTAAATTCAAACCTTTTTTCAGTACTGGGGATGGCACTCAGGACCTTAGTGCTAAGCTATATGCCCAGCTATTTGCTTGTTTATTGTTAAATTCTGAGACAGTCTCACTGAACGGCTATGTTTCTGAGACGGGGCTCAACCTTGTGATCCTCCTGTCAGCCTCCCACAGGGCTGGGGTTCCAGCCCTGAACTATCAAGACCAGCTTAAGTCCAGGCCTGTCTTGACTTGGTTTTTCAATCTCCAAGCATGAGTCAGGCTGAATAAATGCAGAAGGAAAGAAGCGGAGAATCACATGAAGCCATTTTTCTTGGTCACGGGCTTTCCTTAGACTGTGCTTCTACTTCCACACCCTCCTCAAGTGGCTGATCACTTTTGACTTTGGCTCACTCTCCCCAACAGAAAACGTGTGACTTCAGTGTAGAATGTGAGATGTGACCAGGGAGCCACTGAAGCTCCAACTGGGAAGGGGCAACAGCTGTCTACGATCTGGTATGCCTAAGTGTGCAGACCTGAAGTGCCATCTCCCTGGTGCATCTCACAGACGGGCTGAACGACCTTACACTCAACATGTGTGGTACATTTGTTTTATTGTTGAATAGCATCTAAGCAGGGAACAGTATTCTACACCGACATCTTATCTACTTGTAGCTCTGAAGCAAGCCTTCTGATACTTCCTGGAAGAAGCCTTGAGGGAAGTGGCCATTATTCAGTTCCATAATCACCAATGTCAGGGTGTGCTCCTTCAGCACATGCTAATTATCAAGTTTATTATCATTTCTCAAGGAAGCAAAAAAGAATGAAATATATTTTCAGACATGTTAATATGTAAAGCTCAGCACAGCCAGTGTGATGGGCACTCCCGCGGCGGTGGAGCTGGGAACCTCTTTCTTATTCAGCTGTTGGTGTCTTGTGTGGACCGGCCCACTGACCTGTGCCTCTGGGAGTTATTCCTCTCTGAGATTTTTACCTTAATACTCTCAGGCCAACTGGCTGCGTATTTGAATCTGTGCTTCTCATGTGGGAGATTGCTGTGAATTGTGCTAACTTAGAACCACTGTCTTCTGTTTTCTGAGCCCCTAGGAGGTCACCCACCCTCCAAGGAGCCTCTGGGAAGCGCAGATTCCTAATAGCCACACCGGACAACATTCAGAGTTGCAGAACACTGTGAACCAGGAGAGGCAGGACGCAAGTCCCCTAAACTATGAAGCAAAAGAGTCGAGATCTGCTCCAGAAGGTGTTGTGGCTTTCAGAACTTCAGTCCTCTTATAAAACTGTGGTGTGCAGGTGTCTATCTCTATTCCTTACTACAGGAAAGAGAGCTCCCTGCAACAACAGCATTGTTATTCTTGGACCATCTTTAAACCACGCTTTTAATGTGTGAATAAAAAGAGAAAGTGATCCTGTTGTCCCCGGGTCAGGTGTGGCTAGTGGCCACCTCTGTCAGGGAAGGGTTCGAGGCTGAGTTCACCCCTCCTTCACTGTCTGCTCGCTGTCATGCAGCCTCCATCTCCCTTTTTTTAGTGCTACAGATTAAAATTTCCTTTAACCTTGAAATGCAAATATGAAATTCGGAAGATTCACATCAAATTTTGATTAAAAAAAACAAAGGCATGTATTGAGTAGACAGAAGTTCTCTGGTTAAGAAACAGAATTGTTTAGCAGAAAGTACAAAAACAGTTTTGGAAAGCAGCACTAACCATGTTAGAGTAATGAAACTTTCTTTAAGCAGTTTAAATATTTAAAATATTTTAAGCCACTAAACTCCATGCGCAAGGTCAGGCTTGTGGAAATGGCTAGGAGGAGCAATCCAGCGAGTGGCAGCTATTGCCGCTTCCTGTAGCCACCCACCCTCTCACGCTAGAAGACCCAAGTCAGCCTGGTGTCAGTGGGAATCTGCAGTTCTGCGCTCAGCCTAACTGGCCACAGGACGCCTCTGTCATGGATCCTACATTTATTAATAGCATTAGCACGTAAGTCAACAAGTTCCCAGTTGGATTTGTTTTACCCCAGATTTCCTGAGAGAACAAGGCAGTTCAAATGATTTAACTGAATGCATTTTGGAACCTGGTTCCTCTTGGCTGATTGACACGTTGCCATTGCCACACGTGTGGCACACGCAGGACATGTTTTAGGCTGCCACAGTCTGTGGCATGCCTCAAATCTTCCACTGAATGGGCACTATTGAAAGGAAAACTGTCTGCCCAAAAGATTAAATGTTTTAGGAAACTTCCTATCTTTTACTTAAAATTGACATTATCAAAGTTTTTTTTCATTCTCTTGCAACCAAACCATAAATAACAAAACATTAAAAATAAGTAATTGACTACAGTGAGCTTAGGAAACAAAGCAGCACATCTGTGGTGGTGAAAGAAGCCCGCTGAACTGCGGCACAGCAGCTCCTGGGTCCAGGACAACCCTGAACTGAGGCAGAGTATTTTGAAAAATCATGAAAAAGAATTACTCTTCTTATAGAGTTTTTTTGTTTTAAAAATCCCATCAAACAACTTATTAATAGAACAAATACAATAAGTACAAACTGCACGGATGTAGTAGTGCCTGTCTGAGAGACCAGCACCCCGAGAGGCCACGGCAGGAGCCAGGAGCGTGGCAAGTTCAAGCCCGCCCTGGGCAACTTCCTGACTCCTGTCTCAAGGGAAACAGACCAGAAGAGGGAACAGGAGGGAGGAAGGGATGCAGCTCGGTGCAGAGCCCTGGGTTCAAGCCCTAGTAACGCACTTGTGCCCGTACACACACGCGCGCGCACACACACACACACACATGTTTCAAAGGCGCCCCAGAAAGGACCAAAAGGCAGATGGAAACTTAAATAGAAATAAATTCAATTAAGTAAGCCTGCCTAGAGGAAGAAGTAAAGAAGCAAAGGGATAGGGTAGCAGCTGTCAGGTCCCCACACTGAGAGCAGAGCTTCTTGGGTCTCGGTAAAGCAAGGCGTGATAAGAGCTGAGAAGAAAGAGAGGGAGAGGTAGAAAGGCGCGGAGAGTGTGGAGACAGAGACAGAGAGACCAGGAGAGGAATAAAGAGAAAGCACGCTACTAGAGCGAGGGAAAGGCAGCTGCCTGGCTCAGCGAGGTTCGCGCTGCCCGCAGCCCTGCTGCTCCGAGGTCCGGATCCCTCAGCGCCTTACTTCCACACAGCCGCCAATCGCAATTACAGAGGAAAACTGGGCTTGGTGGTGCAGGCCTGCAATCCCAGCTCTTGGGAGGCTGTAAACAGGAGAATCTACGAGTCTGATCTACTAGTGAGACTCTGAACACCCTGTAGACACTTTCCTAAAATACAGAAAATCAATCAATCAATCAATAAATTAATTAAATTAAGTTAAATTTTAAAAAGTCACAGACGTGCGGCGCAGAGGGATGTCTGCGTCTCTTTCCAGATGGTGACCCTTGCCGCTGCCGGCGACACTGTGAGCCCGGCGCTCCTGCGCTCGAGGCGAGGCTGTTCCGGTGCTCCTGGCATCTGCGCTCAGCGATTTTCCACTTGTGGTTTGGGAGCAGAGCAGCTGCAAGCCGACCACTTGGTACGTGCAGGATCCGCGCGGCAGGCGCGTGGGGGAGGGCTTTGCATTTGCAGTACTCGGACCATTTCTCTGAGACAATGACTAACCAGATCAAGCTTGGATTTAGCTTTTTGGGAGGCAGGGAAACGGGATAACGTGTGCGCGCTCGCCAGGCGGGCCCGGTAGACTGGCTGGCGCTGTGTAGACCAACGCAGTCACCTGTTTTTTAAACAACGGAACTTTTGTCTTACTGGGAGTGACATTTTGCATAGACTTTTAAAAAATATATATGTAATTGCTTGGCTTTCTTTCGTGCAGAAGAGTGTCCACCTGCCGGCAGTGGATAGGCGTGGGCAGGCCAGGAATGGGCATCTCAGCCGCAGCGCCACCCTGAAGGGCCGCGCTCTCCTTGCTCTGGCCTCTGCCCCCCTGGCAGGGTTTGGAGGGCACCGAGATGGGCAAGGGTCTCGGCCAAGGCGCCCTGGTGGAGAACACAGGGGTGGGCACAGCTGGGCCCTGAGCCGGCCAGCGCAGACGCGGCCGGTGGAGGCTGCCTGCTTCCCAGCGCCGGGCGTGCCGTGGGAAAGAACTGGAGTGTCCACGTATTTTACGCGAGGCTCGCTCTGGGTGCACGGGACGGTGGGCTTCCGCCAGCGCGGACGCCCGCGGCAGCATCGCGTCGCGGTGAAGACGGAGACCACCGAGGTCACCCGGAAAGCCCCTCGCGCCCACGCTGGCTAGTGGTTCTAGCCCTTTCTCCGGCGCACGGTCACAGAAGTTGGACGCCCCACTCCTTGGGCTTCACGTGAATGGGATTACAAACACAAACGCTTTGCACCTAGGATTGCAGACTGCCAGGTTTATCCAGAGTGATGGGGGTCACTGCACATACCAGTGACGGATTTTACGTTTCTCCAACAGTTGTTTTCCACTGTGTGGATGCACCCTAACTGGTCGTGCTCTGATCGGCCAGTGTTTACACTGCTTCCTGTCAGTGGTCATGTGGCTGCTGTGACAGATGCAAATAAAACATCTATAAACATTTGTGTACAGGTCATTGTGCTTGCGTATGATTTCTTTGCTCTTAGGAATCTAAAAATGGAATCCTTAGAAAATTAATTATTTAGCCATATGGTTAACATACATTTATTTGATAAAGAACTGTCATACATTTTGATAAGATTATTTCTATCTCTGTCCCATGATCAGTAATACATGAGCGGCTCACCATAGGATCTGGCACCGTAACATTGCCGATGTTGGCCTTTTCATAATGTGGAACTTTAGCCCGCTCAGCTGGGTTATAGCAATACACCCTTGTTGTTTTCATCTGGACCTTTCTGACTAGTTCTTGTACTGAGAATGCTTTCCTGTTTCCATTCACCAGGCATGCATTTGTGTGACTTGCTTGCTAAGTTGGGAGTTTACTTTTTAAAGATTATTCACTACTTAAGACAGAGTTAATTTAGGTTTTTTTTTTTTTTTTTTTTTTT